>WNHD01000177.1:0-42973 GCA_011057455.1 Ganaspis sp. Gsp50 | reverse complement strand
CTATAGTTAAGGCTATAGTTGAGGCTATAGTATAATTGCAGATGTTACTATTTTAGTAAATGTTTGCTGGATCAGTCACTTTTTTATAAGACTTGAAATCAATCATTGATATGTGCTATAATCTATAAAGACGTAAGTGTATATACTAAAGTACAATTACTCTAGCCTCAAATACAATTAGTACACGTTAAAAAACAATTAGTATACGTTAAAATACAATTAGTACACGTTAAAATACAATTAGTACACGCTAAGATACAATTAGTACACGCTAAAATACAATTAGTACACGTTAAAATACAATTAGTGTGCGCTAAAAACAATTAGGATGTGCAAAAATAATTAGGATGTGCTAAAAACAATTAGGATGTGCTAAAAACGCAATTAGGATGTACTAAAAACAATTAGGATGTGCTAAAAACAATCAGGATATGCTAAAACAATTAGGATGTATTAAAACCAATTGGAATGTGCCAAAAAGAATTAGGATGTGCTCAAAACAATTAGGATGTCTTAAAACCAATTGGAATGTGCCAAAAAGAATTAGGATGTGCTCAAAACAATTAGGATGTACTGAAAACAATTAGGATATGCTAAAAAAATTAGGATGTGCTAAAAACAATCAGGATATGCTAAAAACAATTAGGATAAGCTAAAGTACATTTAGTACATGCGCTATATCTCTGTACCAAAAACGAGTGACCATTAGCATAAATTAAAACCAAGACTATTATTATTACACACAAAAACCAAGTATGCACCATTAAGAAACAAAACAAGTGTACCATTAAGAAACAAAACAACCGTACAATTATCAAATATACAAAAAAACCAGCATACGATTAACTAAACACGAAAAAGAACAGTACCGAGTAAAAATTTCATCAGCAGGGAACATTCCGAATTAATCAACATTTTAAAAAAAGCTTCAAAACTCTAAACGAACATGAGCTCTCATTTCGTGAAATTAATTGATAAAGGGTTTTTTGTTACCGGAAAGAAATTGTCATAAAAAGTTGTAATTTAGAAGAGAAATGCCGTTACCAGAAGAGAAGGTAGATTTCGAAACATCTCTTTTTTGTCGGGCTTCTGAGAAATGTTGAGCTTTTTGTAGCTAAGCTAATGAGTAATGAAGAAAACTGTGCAGCGCTGACTTTACAATTTTTGAGAAAGCCTGTTAAAAAAAAAGACACAAGTGGCAGAAAGGTCGGTCATTCGTTTTTTGTCAAGTGAAAGAAGAATCATTGCTGGTCAGTTGACAATATATTTAAGTGAATCATTTAGTTGTTAAGTTCTTGGACATATTCCACCTTCCGGAAACAAGTCGTCTGATTTTTATGTGTTTTTTCAAGGTCACAGGCATATAACACGCGTGCATACAGATTAGTGCGAGTCACCGATTGCAGTTGGCCCATCAGCACAAAAGAAAGCAAACAATGGAAGCAGCGGGCGGTACCAGTAATTTTCGGGAATTATTATGGAATCAGCAGGACATTAACGGTACAGAGTCGTGAGGAAGGAGGAGAAGTTTAAGGAAGAGAACTCGAGGTAAAATAGTCTGCTTTTGGTGGTGATTTATGAAGGTCGACATTTGACGTTTCGGCAACAAATTCCGGATGCCGACTGGTCCTTGAACTGCCAAAGTCAGAATGTCTTGTTTAGTTAGTAAATGACGAGCAAAAGTTGCTTCCTCGAATGGGAAGAAAACCGGACCCTGTTATAGCATAACAGCATCTTTTCTGTGGAGCGTATCTGAGCGCATTTGGAAACAATAAAAATCTATTAGAAGGCCTCGCAACATTTACAAGCGGTATTAGTTTAAGGAAGTGCTGGTCAATGTTGCCTCAAGCTTAAGAAGTGTTTGATTAGCGTGAAGGTCGGCTTGCAACTCGTGATTCTTAGTGGTGAACGGTATTTATTACTCCAACTTAACTTTACCCAACTCAATCATCATCGGGCATATCGAATCGGGACCACCTCAGAGGTGCAAGATAAAGAGATGGGTTCAGGTGCAAAATAAAAGCAACCTTCAAGAAAATCTATCCTCAAGAGGTGTCGTTGAGTACATTAATTACATTCAAATTGCCAACCGCGCATCTTTATTATCAAGATTAGCGCAAGTCGGTAGTTTTAAACAAGTTCGAAATGCTTCCTCTATGTGAGAAAGAGGAAGTCAGATTTCTCTTTTTTGGTTCTATTGGTCTCTGCATTTTTCCTTACAATTGCTTTTCGAATTCTGCACGATTATCTTGCAAATTCGTTACAAAAGTAGATTTCAAATTCGTTACACAAATGGCTTTCAAAGTTACAAAAATGGCTTTCGAATTCGTTACAAAAAGGGCTTTCAAATTCGTTACAAAAATGGCTTTCAAATTCGTTACAAAATTATCTTTTCAATTATTTTTATTTTATTATTTTATATTATTATTTTATCTTTCAATTCTTTTTATTTTAGTATTTTATATTATTATTTTATCTTTCAATTCTTTTTATTTTATTATTTTACATTATTATTTTATCTTTCAATTCTTTTTATTTTATTATTTTATCTTTCAATTCTTTGCCTTAGTTCTTTATTAAACAATTATGAAAGGACATAGTTCTTTTATAATAAATGAGAAAATTTATGGAAGATAGTGATGAGAATTGAAATGCTTTATTAAATGCTGCTTAAGCTACAAAGCGGTAGAGATATCAGTGAAAACGTGTTCAACTTGAATCTCACACACAAGAGTTTACTGATGCCATTTTCTATTGTCAATCTGGGAAATTTACAGACCAATTAAAACGTTGCCCTTTTCAAAGAGGGAACTCGTTTGTTAAAATGTTAGCAATCAAAACACCCAAACCGGCCAGTGGCCATGTTGTTAATTAATCAACTAACAATCCCCCAAAATTAATTACTTCAGTATTTGTTGCAAAAAGTAAAATTTAAAGGAAACTGTTTTAAAAAATGGATCTCTGTTGCTCTCGACGCTTTTGTCATCTATTCACATTCATTATCTCAGGCTCATTCATTTTTCTAAAAGCATTCATTATTTATTCCCTAATTTAGTTTGCTCGATTTATTTACTAGTAATAATGGTCAGTATTATTCGATAATATTATTCGCTAATATTATTCGCTAGTATAATTCGTTAATATTTTTCGTTCGTATTCGCTAATATTTTTCGCTATTATTCGTTAATATTTTTCGTTCGTATTCGCTAATATTTTTCACTAGTATTTGTTAATATTTTTCGCTAGTATTTGTTAATATTATTGACTAGTATTATTTACTAATATTAGTCGCTAAAATTGTTCATTAATATTAATCGCTGATATTACTCACAACTATTATTTACTACCATTATTTTATCCCATTATTATTTACTATTATTACATATTTACTTGATACTTTAATTCCTTAATCCCTAGTTCCTTGATCCTTAATCCTCCCCTAATCCCTAAGAGCCTTAATTAATCCTTCCTTTCCCCCTTGATGTTTTATTTTACGCACTAATTAATACGTTATTTGCGAAAATAAATAGATAGTCACATTAATGCTAAAAACAATATTAAAAACATGAATATTAATATAATTATTATTAATTCGAATCATGTTGAATTAATATTGAAACATATTAGTATATAAAACACTCAAGGATATTCATTAAACTAATATTGAAACAAATAACTATAAAAGTGATGTTTTTGGAGAGAGAGACAGAATAATTATTTACAGAGAGATAGAATAATTATTTACAGAGAGACAGAATAATTGTTTATAGAAAGACAGAATCAAAACCGTAAATTTTTTGCCATCCCTGCTGAGTGCCTTTTTTTTAAATATAAAGAAAACCGTTGAGTGGGCATTTTTTCTGTCATGCAATCTTCTTTCTGTAAATTTCTTTGGCACATTTGTCTGTCACTCCTTTTTATGGCCGGACCTGTAATTTTCGTTACGGTTCTCTCGTTAGAGAGCGTTCAATGTGACGGTAAATTTTTCAAGATTTACGCTTCATTTTAAAATCTGGTATTTTTAAATCAGTGAAAGAACTGTAACGCTTCCGGCAATAATGCTATTTTCCAGAAAGATAAAGCGACCCATCACAATTTTCAGCTCATTTACTATTCTCCAATAAAATCATTATTTCAGCACAAGATAAAAAAACAACACTGCTTGTTATATAAAATCTAAATTTAATTTTACCCATTTTCCATACGATTGATCTGAAAAGGAACTTTTTTCCCCTGAAAATTGAATTCTTAATCCCCCGGACGAAGCTGAATAATTGATGCGGTTAATTTTTTCTCCCAACTAGAGTGAAATAATTCTAGACGCTTGTCTGCTTTTAGGGTAAAAAAAAAGAAGAAAAAAATGTTAAACATTTCAGCATGTTCAAATACAAAAATGACATGGAACGAAAATTTGACTCACTCAACAAACTTTAATGCTCTTGAAAGAGAAAAGTGTCGTTTATACTGGTTTTTTCTCTTTACCCCCTGGCTTTTCTTTAGGCGTAACCTTTTTAAAGCCCGGTAGTAAAGAAAACCGCTACAAAACCTTTTACAATCCGGTACAGAGGAGAAAAATTTTTCCTTTTACAATTCTTTTTCCCAAGTGTAGATCCAATAAAGTCGCATATCCGGATTTTCGTCACTTCCGCAAAAACTCATTTAAAGCAAAAAAAAGTAAAAAGGATGACCATTTTAAAAGCTGGAGCTTGGGGGAAAAAAAACCACGTGCTGTCGCTGTACTTGACGTATTTATAGCATTGCTTGCATTCCGTAGTAAATTATAGCCTAACAATGTGTATTGTTCTTATTTATTGGGAACGTTCACCCGACTTTATACAGCTATATATGTATACACCATATTTCAATATATAGAAATGGAACTGGCTCCAATCTCGCAATTATACGAGTTGATAATAAAAATAATTGAAAAGTGAAAAAAAAGGGTCAAACTGCAATTAAAGTTCTTGTTAAAGTCTCTGTTCTTCTTCTAAAGAAATCTTGTGTTTTGATTTTCTTTAAACGGGCATTGGTTTCAATCAAAGGGGATTATTAAGTCAGCTCTGATTTACAACGGAACTTTATTTCGTGTTTAAAATACGAGTTGAGCCGCCCTCTGTCATTTTTTTTACTCCTTCTAATGGCACTCGCCTCTTAAGTTTCTAAGTGATAATGATGGTTTTGACATTCTTATAGCCTCGGAGAAAAAACGGATAATAAGAGAGAGAAAGAGAGAAAAAGAGAGAAAAAGAGAAAGAGACAGAGAGAAGCCAAAAGCAAGTTGAAAGTGACGATCTTTCCTAGATCGTTTCGAAAACAAACTTTCTGCAGCTTCGACTTATGTCACTGAAAGTTTTTAAATTCCCTGGATACTTCAATTTCCATTTACTTCAGGAAACTGAGATGAAGTGAACTGAGATTATGAAAATCCGTGATGGGAAGAATGTGAAATTATATGAAAAACGACAAATTCACCCAAGAGGGAACAAATTGCAAAATGAATAAAATTACAAACAGGACAAAATTAGAAAAAGGACATAACAAACGAATCGAGATTACAAGAAGCAAGTAAACACAAAGAATGCAATATCACGAAAATGAAAAAATTGCGAAGCGGGAAAATATTTCAAAATCGAAAAGTTTTAGATCAACGAAACCTCTTGGTCCGAATTAAAAAACCAAAGTTTGAAATAATTTGCACTAATATTCAATTAGTATAATAAAACCTTTGAACTTCTTGAAGCTGAGTACATCATTTTTCCTTCCTCATAGGGAAGCATTGTTTAACTTTGATATCAATTTTACATGAATTGTTTCTTTATTCTCCGTAAATAAAAAACTGCGAACTTCAGCGTCATATGTTAATAATCGAACATAACCTACCATTTTTTCCCTCTAAGGTCCCTTTCCTTGTAACACAACACATTATACAATTTTCTTCAATGAAAGAAATATTAAAAAGATCTTTACAAGAAAACAAACGATTCCACAAGATGGTAAGTCTGCCATTGATCCAAAAGTTCCGAATCTGCGGATTCAATTTTAGAACACATAATTAATACATTGAATATTAAATGACTACTTCAATGTAGGTATATAAGAGAGTATGTAATCAGAAGAGTATTCTCGAAATAAAAGTACATTTCGAGATGATTGATGAATTCTCGAATTGTCGAGAGACTTTAAAACTTGGGGATCAGTAAAAAAACGATCAATCAGGAAATGGTTTCAAGTCGAGGATTGTGTAACGTGATCCGGTCTAACAAATACGACGGGTTAGAAAAAAAAATATCTCAAAGATGCAGTAAATCCAATTTATCTCAAGATGAAAGTCCTCTTGTAACTTTTCGACATTTACTACCAAAGAGATGTTGCGAAAATCAATTCTGAGCCATTTCCCCTAGAAAACTAATGTTTTTAATAGACTTTCAACATATGTGACACACTCTGAAGAAGGGGACCTTAGAAGAAAACATTTTTAGGTTACGTTTGTAGATATATCAACCTAGATATATCAACCTAGATATATCAACCTATTTTTTTCCTGTAGTTTCAACTACTACATAGTTTCTATAGTTCTTTCGCGATTTTAACGAACCGTTTTAATTTTCTACAATCA
Source organism: Ganaspis sp. Gsp50 (assembly GCA_011057455.1). Classification (NCBI taxonomy): domain Eukaryota; kingdom Metazoa; phylum Arthropoda; class Insecta; order Hymenoptera; family Figitidae; genus Ganaspis; species Ganaspis sp. Gsp50. The sequence continues at coordinate 36,357 of WNHD01000177.1, read as the reverse complement.
AAAACATGTCTCGGATTTAGCCGAAGATTTCCGAAGCGCTGCAACTGGATAATTCAACTCCTTTGATTTTAAACTTCTGAGTTGATTTCGAACTCCTTTAATTTTTAACTCGCGAAATTCAAACTCTCAACTCCGTCAGTTTTCAACTCCTCTATAGAGGAGTTAAAATAATTATACAAATAATTATAACTTTTCCGATGCTAAATTAAAAATCAAGCTTTAAGAGCGCTAAAACTATCATGAAACATAACCTACAATCTTTTCCTTCCAAGGTCCCTTTTTCAGAGTCACATTCACATACAAGTATTGACACACACAGTAATCAAAACCCAAAAGACTGATACAAACCAAAACAAACAAAAAAAGTACTCTGGCAAGTTAAATTGCTGAAAAATTGCTTTAATTCCGATGCTCAGAACCCCTCAACACATAAAGTACACACTCAACACGAGATTCCTGGGAATGCGATTTGAACCCAACAAATCAGGCGAATAATCAAGCAAATTTTAAATCGATCGACATAGCCAATCAAGCGCAAAGGTCTCCCTCTGGAAGCCAATCAATTGGAAATGAAATTTTCAGATTTAGAGGCGTAGACAGGAGGTTAATTTGGGGGTGTGAAAATTTGTGGATTGGAGGCTTTGCATTAATTGTTATATGTACTTTGTTGGTTTGAAGATAATTTGTTGTGCTATAAAGTCTAGGCAAAGTGAACATAGCTTGGACATATAATGCAAAGTCCTGGTCTTGGAAGATTCAAAATGTGCCCGGGGCACGAGGTCTTATTTACTTTGCGTTACGTATCCCATCCTCCTTCGCGGTACAGCTTCATCCATGCGTTAAATTCCTCTAGGGGATTGTCCCCCTGACTCTCTCGCCCCTGCTATAGCTGCCTGGTGAGGCTAGCTAACTTCTCAGCCAACTTAACGTTATCTTCGATACTCGAGCCGAGAGGAGAGAAAGAGCCAGATACAGTTGGCTTTTATTTTCTCCTCGGTGAGAAAAACTACCCTCGACAACCACCAAAAAAAGCCCCCGTACACCCTCTGATTAATGTACAACTCTCACGAGTCCACAAGTAACTTTACGAATTTTGATTGATTAAAACACCAAATTTCATTCATTTATTTCAAGTTTGAATCATTTATTTATTTCCATCTTGCGTTTTTTATTTAATCCTCAACTTTATCTTTTATTCCTGAATTTTCTTCTCAATTTTATCTTATTTCTGAATTTTATTTCTGAATTTTATCCTTTAATCCTGAATTATTTAGTCTACTTGTGATTTATTTGTTTATATTGCGATTTATCAATTTCTACCTTGAATCATTTGTTTAATCGTTTTTTAACAATTCTCATTCATCACTTGATGTGTGTTTTTATTCTGAAATCTATCGGATATGTTTCAAAAATAAGAGATCGAGATGACAATTTATTGTTGCGTACTTTTCTATTGATGTATTTCGTTTTTTACTTTTCTATTAATGCGTTTTGTTTTTGTTTTGTTTTTGTTTTGTTTTTGTTTTGTTTTTGTTTTGTTTTTGTTTTGTTTTTGTTTTTGTTTTGTTTTTGTTTTATTTTTGTTTTGTTTTTGTTTTGTTTTGTTTTTGTTCCTCTATTGACGTTTTGTTTTTTAATTTTCTACTTATGCATTTTCTTGTTTATTTCTTTTTATTAATACATTTTGTAATATACTTTTATTTTGTATTATATATTAAAAAATGTGGTTAAATTAACCATGTGAATGGTTACGTAAACAAACTTTCTTTGCTGTCGTAACGAACAAATTGTTTAGAGTAGCAAACAAATTGTTCAGAGTAGCAAGTAAATTGTTAAGACGTCGAAATTGATAAGTTAGCAATACGGGATTTCAAAAATTCGATTCATTATAGTATATTCGTTTATTGTCTGAGCAATTTTCGTTCCCTGTGATAACAAGAGAAATAGTTTGTCAGCAAAATAAGACACTAGTTTCTAGAGTGACTAAATTGTAGGAAAACTAATACTTTATTTACTTTACTTTACTTTACTTTACTTAATTTTATTTTACTTTACTTTACTTAATTTTATTTTACTTTACTTTACTTTTACTTTATAAAAGATGCATTTACTGTACGAGATTTGCAATTACTATATTATATTTTTCCACCAAATGCTTCAAGTTCTAATTTTATTATATAACATTTATAAACTATTTTACAGTACATGAAATATTAATTTCAATTGTTACCTACATCTTAAATATTAATTTCGTTTTCTTTTCCTTATTTGACTACTATTCTTTATTCATTTATATTTTATTTCGTGTTTACATTACCATTTATGCATTTATTCGTTATTTATTAATATACCATATCCCCTTTGAGAACATACTGAACGAGTTTATAAAACCGAAACGCCTAGAGGGTAAAATATCCGATTATTATTGGTGTGTATCCGGTCTTTCAGAATAATAAGAATATAAAGAGATTACACGTGTTCAGAACGTTTTGTTCATGAGATTAATTTAGATACATGAGTAGAATCTTGCAAAAACATTCTAAAAGCTAGTGTCTTTCCTTGATACATTTTTGTAAATAAAACAACGAATACAAGCACGATTTTGTATATGTATAAGCACGAAAGTTTCATTTAGAATTATTTTGCTCTTAAATGTCAAACAACACACAGAACTTAAACATAAAAAAATGTCTGTTAATTTAATACCGATTCCGCTGTTAATTCTACGTCAAAAAATACAGTGCTCAAATATGCGATTTTTACTGTAAATTTAGAGTAAAAATTACTATACATGTATTCGAGTTGATTAAAATTTTATAAAAAGTGTCACTTTTTTAGTGCAAGGTTAGAAAATCTCATAATTTTATATTGTTTTATTATTGTTTTGTTATTATTTTATCATTATTTTATTATTTTTTCATTATTTTATTATTTTATCATTATTTTATAAATATTATTTTATAATTATTGCATTGTTATTATACGATTATTATTATTACTTCATTTTCTCATCACTGTATTGTTATTATATTTACTAAAGCTATAGCTCGACTAAATTATTGTTAAATTTGACGGATAATTAGTCAATTTCACTAATCCGAGAGCAAGAGGTCAGTCCTTGATTTAATTTTATTCAAAATTTCATTAGCCTATATATTCAGAAGCCCTAAACTTGAGAGAAATTATTCCCAAAGTTCAGAGCGTTCATACATGTACGAAAATCTTAATGAATAATAAATTTTCCTTTCTAATTTTCTAGAATTTAATGAAAATTAAGCAAAATTAATAGCAGTTGCAAGAATAATGATTTAAAAATAATAATTATTTAAAAATAATAATTATTTAAAAATAATAATTATTTAAAAATAATGATTTAAAAATAATGATTTAAAAATAATGATTTTAAAATAATATTGATTTAAAAATAATAATAATTTAAAAATATCAATGATTTAAACATCATTTGATACACAAATTCTGTAAGACTTGATAAAACTTAATCTGTAAAATCAAAGCTAAATTTGATAAAAAACAAAACTTCTCGTTTTTTATTTTTACCTATCTGTATCCAATTTCAACTATCCAATTTCAAAAATAATCTTTCATTGGAATAAAAATAAAAGACTCGAGTAATTATATTGTAACTGTATTTCGTTTCAGAGGGTAGTTTTTTCTCGAAAATAACGCACATTTCCGGATGCACGATCAAGATGAAACTATTTTTGGTTCTGACCTTCAGACAAAATATGTTCGTAGGTTAGACAGTTCAAAAGAACAGAAATTTTGTATTAGACCTTTTCTGAAATTCTTGTATTATTTAGTACCGGAAAGCTAAATATATAATAATAAAAAATATTAAAAAACCAAAGTAATAAAACTATATCCGAATAACGATACTCACATTTCGAAAACATTTAAAATAGTAATTTATAATATACATTTTATAAAATCAATACTTTATATAATACAAATTTAATATGTATCTTCCATTTTCCCTTGTTGGAAACAATTACTGGAAACACTTGCTTTCAAACTAGAATATAATTTACATGAAAGTTCAGAACATTAGCAAGTTCGAAAATGACATCAACTTGAACAATAAAAAATAACTTAGGCGACTTTAATTAATTTTATTGTTTGAAGTTAAAAACGAAAACAGTTTTCTATTTTAATTACATATCACATTATCTCGTTTTTTAATTATAAGTTGTGCAACTGTATTATATTTCTATAGTTGGTATTGTAATTTACATTCTAATGATTAATGATGTTACAATTTATTATCTATTGTCATTAGCATCACGAAATTTTAAAATTAATTACAATCTTTTTTACGTTCCATATGCATAATATTAAAAGTTCATAACGAGTATTAATTTAAATATAAATTAATCTAAAAGGAACAATGCCTTTCCAAATGACAAGAATGTAAAAGAAATCCCCAGAAAATTAGAACAATTACTTGGAGTGCATTCTGAGAAAGAACAAAGAATTAGTCACTTTATCAACAGAAGCATCAATCATAGAGACAATCAAGCCATCAGATAAGTGCAATTTTTTACCTGATTTGATTGATTATTTTATACATTAGCAGAGAGTGACATTCCCACACAGGCGTTTTCAATGGAACGGTGAGTCATCAATGACTTCTCCGAGTTAATGTGCTAAAGCAGTTACACATCCACAAAAATTGTTTTTCGATTCCAACTATTAATTAGTTTTTTATCCACCAAAAAATACACATCTTTTGTCCATCAAAAAATAAAGAGGCAACTTTTCTCTAAAATTAGCCAGAGCATTTTAGAGCCAGAGAATTCTAAAGCCAGAGAGTTAGAATAAAAAAACAGTTACTAATGACTTTACGTTTAAACCTTTTAATCATACATCGAAACTATGAATTCGTTATACGAAACACATTGTTTAAGGATAGTTGCAAAAATTGCCTTTTGTAATTTAGCCTATTTCTTGAAATTGGATCCATTAAATAACCATTAAGGAAATAAATAATGTATCCTTCTTGAAATTCATATTCTCGCTTGAAACCTATCATTTCAGTGTTTCGTTTCTATTCATATGGATAGAAAACACATAAAGACAATCATTACGATATTTCTAGATTTTAGATACAAGTTTTCACACAAAATTAAACACAAATTAATAAATAAAAGGAATGCCAGGAAGTGAAATAATATATCGTAACGAGAAATACTGAAACTAAATAAAAAACAAACACGAAACAAATACAAAACACGAAACGAAACGAATACTAAACAAATACAAAACAAATGCGAAACAAATACGAAACAAATGCGAAACAAATACCAAACGAATGAAAAATGCCAAAGGATGAAAAATGCCAAAAGATGAAAAAAAACGAATGAAAAATAGCGAAATAAATGAAACAATGTCTCAAGAAGATAAAATACCGAAATAAAAAGGTCTATTTTTCGAAAAGCTTGTAGAAAGGGATTTTTTGCAGCTGAAGAATGCTTTGATCTAAAATGACCAATACGTAAGAAGAGTAAAATTGTTGATGGTGTGTCATTGACAGTTTGACTTTAGGGGAGTCGGCATTAAGGCAGGTGGATATAGGTTTACTCAGCTTAGAGATTCGCAATCGACATTCTCTTCCTTTCGCCAATCGTTCTCGGTACCGTTCGAACCATGCCGTATCTTCCCTCTACTCCTCTTCTCTCTTTACCCCTTATTTCCTCCCCATCCTACTCCCCAGGGCCGTCTTTGCCCATGGGATTACCGTGGCGCAGCACTGAGGCCTCGTAAAATCTTCAATTCCATCCTAGACAATAGGACGCTTCGATGCCTCTAAATCGAAATCAACTCCATAGGAAAAAATTAAATTCGATCAAATGCAGATTACTCACTCGATCTTCCTCAGTTATTGCCATTCAGCGTCCAAGTTCCATTTAATTTTAACACCTTTTACAATTCTACATAAATTTCCTTATAAAATGCCTTTAATGCATTCAAAGTGATTGGCAACACTGTTACTGTTTTAGTTTTACAACTGAGGTGTTTTTTATACCTTTTGTTCTCTTATATTACATAAAAAATGCATATCGAAAAAGTTTAGATTTAAAAATTAAGATGATTTTAAAGTTATGTTTGTCTCATGCCAATTTTTATGGATTGCAAACTTTGTATTCTATTAATTTTTATTTAATTCGATGCTATTAATTTAAATTCAATACGGTACGTTCTAAACAGTCTAAGAAATATTGTTAAACAAGCTAGGAATCATTACTAAATAGTATAGCACTACTTCACAAACGGTACAGACATTATTCACACTTTGGGAAGATTTTAAAGGAATTAATTTTTTTCTGGGAATTATTCTGAAAAAATTTAGGAATGATTTCCAAGCATTCTAAGAACGATTTTCAAATCGTCTTAGAATGATTCCAATACAGTCTAGGAAATATTGCTAGATAGTCTAGGAAATATTGCTAGATAGTCTAGGAATTATTCCTAAACAGAATAGGAACAATTGCTAAACAGTCTAGGAATCATTACTAAATAGTATAGCACTACTTCACAAACAGTACAGAAATTATTCACAGTTTAGGACGATTTTAAAACATTCTGGAATGATTTTGAAACAGTTTACAAATGATTTCCAAGCATTCTAAGAACGATTCTTAATCAATCTGAGAATGATTCTTATACCGTCTAGGAACTATTGCTATACAGTCTAAGAATGATTCCTAAACAGTATAGGAACAATTGCTTGTAATTGATTGTAATTATTTCAAAACATTCTAGAACTTGTTTCCAAATAGTATAGGATTACTTCAAAAACAATAAAGATATTATTCACAGTTTAACAAGATTTTAAAACATTCTGGGAATGATTCTGAAACTGTTTAGGGATTAATTCAAGCATTCTAAGAATGATTTCTAAATAATTTAGGAATGATTCCAAGCATTCTACGAAATTTCTTAATCAGTCTAGGAATGATCACAAATAGTATAGGAGTGATCACAAACAGAATAGGACTGATCACAAACAGCATAGGATTGATCACAAACAGTATAGGACTGATTCACAAACAGTATAAGACTGATTCACAAACAGTATAGGACTGATTCACAAATAGTATAGGACTGATTCACAAACAGTATAGGACTGATGCACAACAGCATATGACTGATTCACAATCAGTATAGGACTGATTCACAAACAGTATAGGACTGATTCACAAACAATACAAAAATGATTCACAAACTGTCTAAAAATGGTTCACAGTCTAGGAAAATTCCTACAATTTCTAGGAATAATTCCAAATCAGTCTAGGAATGATTCCTGAATTACTGAGACTCAATATTAAACTAATAGAATCAATATTTAAAAATGTATTTTCAATTTTACGCGACAAGAAGCGCTTTCTTGTGCAAACAATTTTTTCTTTTTTAATAAAAAAGTTATAAAAATTTTCTTGTACACAAGAAACTTTGTTAATTTGATGAAAACAGTAAAAATTGAGTCTAAAATTATTTGCACATGTTAAAAGTAAGGTTTGAAACTTTAAACAAGTTGACAAGTTTTCAGCTGTTAAAAACTTTAGATTTTCAAAACTTTAAAGAAGTTTACAATATCTACAAAATTTTCGTTTCTTGTGTACAATAATTGAAGTTTTGTATTTACAATCCCTGGTGGAAAAATTTTGTGGCTTTGAAGATTTAATACTCGTGTTGTTTGCAATCTGTAGTAATTTCCACACGGGATTCAACACAACGTTCTGTTTTTCCATAATAAAGTAAATTAAACTCTCTATTTGCTGTTCAACATTATTCTCGTAATTATTAAAGATTAAATAGAAAATTTGATGTAAAATTAAAAAGAAAACTGAGAGTAAAAGTAAAAAAATTTCAAATAAAATTACAGTGAAAAGTGTGAGTAAAAATAAAAAGAAAATTTTAAGTGAAATGAAAAAGAAAACTTAAAATAAAACCACAAAGAAAAATATAATTACAAAGAAAATTTAAAATAAAGTTACAAAGAAAATATAAAATATAAAATTACAAAGAAAATTTAAAATATAAAATTACAAAGAATATTTAAATTTAAAATTTAAAATAAAATTCAAAAGAAAATTCACGTGGAACCAAATAGAAAATTTCTAGTGAATGCTAAATAGAAAATTTCAAGTGAATGCTAAATAGAAAATTTCAAGTGAACCTAATTAGAAAATTTTGAATGTTTAATTAGAAAATTTGGAGTGAAATTTAATTAGAAATTGGCAAGTAAAATGTTGTTGAGCATTAATTACGCTTTGAGTCTTTTATCTAAAATACGTTTAGCTTTAGACAGGGCGAAGTTAATAACGGCTAAAGCGATACGCCAATTAAGGTAGGAACTAATGGTTATAATTAAATAAATATTTGAGAGGAGCAATTTGAAATTTTGAAGAGCTGAGATATTAGAGATATTTAGTGGTAGTTTGAAGACCTCGGAGAGGTCAAAAGACGGCCCTGCAGCCCCTCTTGATATCCTCTTTCACCTTTTTCCATCTCTCTTGCACTAAGAACCCTTATCCCTCTCCTCTCCTCTCTCACTTCTTTTTCTGCCCCAACCACATTCTCTCTCGAGTCTCCTCCACTAATCAAAAGCTCTCCTCCTACGTTCCAAAGCAGCGCGTTGCAAGATGCCCCTGAGATTCGCATGTTCTCTTGTCTCCCTTGGCTCTCTTTGTTTCTCTCCATCTCTTCCAGCTCCCTTGTTTTCTCTCTCTTCCTTCCTGTCTCTTTCTTTCTGCCTCTTTCTGCCTTTTTTCTACCTCTTTCCATCTCTTTCTTTCTACTTTTTTCCTCCCTTTTTCCTTTTCTTTCTTTCTACTTCTTTCTTTCCTTTTTCCTTTTCTTTCTTTCTACCTCTTTCCTTCTCTTTCTTTCTACTTCTTTCCTTCCTTTTCTTCTATCTCTTTCTTTCTATTTCTTTCTATTTCTTTCTTTTTTTTCTTTCTTTCTAGTTATTTCTTTCCATCTCTTTCTTTCTATCTCTTCCCTTCTTTTTCTTCCTTCGAACCCTTTCTCTCTTTTTCTACCTTTTCCTTTTTTCTCCTTTTCTGTTTCCCATTCTCCCTCTTTATCGCGTCGGGCAAAGGGAACGCGAAACGATTCTCGTTTAGCGAACATTAATCGATTAATCGAATTAGCGGGTGATTTTTATCAGTGCCCTGTAAATTTAAACTTCTAACGATCGATAAATAAAACAAAAAGAAAGAGCAAAGGCAAGAAAGAAAGAAAAAGAACTATGCGAGAGAACCTTTTGCCTGGAGAGTTGTATACCCAGATCGATAAAACGCGATAAAAAAAGGACATTATCAAATTTCTAATTCAGTGTTCCTTGGGTCCGAGAGTTTCTCGTTAATTAATGGAATTTAAATCTTGAAATATTTGGAATTGTTAAAGTGACTCAACTGAATATCAATGACAGTTATCATAAGAAGCTTATCGTATTACACATTCTAAGGAGTCTAATTCTCTTGAAATGAATGTTTCAAGTCATCTTTATATACCAGGATCAGTCAGACCTCTCTAGTCTAGTTAGAGAGACTGTAAATCAATTGATCAATAAGCGCAATAAACCTTGGCACTATTATTAATTCCATTCCTTTTCATTACTATTATCATCGACTCTTATTTATAAAAGATTGTTTGCAGAATTAACTTCTTTTCAATTACTTCAGTTATACCCGATTGTTGGAAATACTATGCACACATATGTAAAGAATGTACATATATACATTAAATGTGCATATATATACATTACATGTACATATACACAGTATATACTTGAGTATTATAAGTTGGAAACCTTTACCGGTATTATCATCTATCACAGCCTCACCCACTATATATGAAAAATGTTCAACAACCTTCTTTGTGAATCACAAAGAAGTGGAAATTCTCCGCTAAAGGAGACCACTCGCTTCAGGAAGGATATATTTCTCTAAACACTTTCCCAAAGAGACCAAGGAAACAAACTTCTTTGACAAAACCTCAAATTTTATAGACTCTCTCTCTTTGCTCGATTTTCCTTCTTTTTCCTCTCTCTCTACCTTTTTTATGTTTTTCCCTTTCTTCAATTCTCTCAGAGGTTAATATTGCGTTTAAAATTGCATGAAAAATTATTTAAATTCCACTTATTAATGCCTCTCTCAACTTTCAATCTCGAGATGAACACACAAAGGACGTTTGTTCTCGCAAACTGAATGCCGACTTGAAACAGTTCTCGGTTGTTTTTTGTTCATAGAAAAAACTCATTAGCAATTCTTTCAGAGATGCGGATTCACTGGCGAGAGGAATGCAAATGTATTAAGATAAATCGCGAGTACGTAGATTAATTAATTGAATTTTGAGAGTATTGCCTGCAGCGTGAAACGATCAGCAGAGGGAGAGGGAGAGAAAAAAAGAGAGAAGAGGTAGAAAAGAGAGAGAAAGCAAGAGAGAGAACAGAGAGGCCAGAGGTCAATCGTCTCTCCCCTCTATGCACCAATCCTCTATCCTATCTCTTTGGCAATTCTCTCTCTCCCTCTGTTTCTCTCTCTCTCTCTCTCTCGTTCTGTTTCTCTCTCTCTCTCTCTCGCTCCTTCTATTTCTCTCCCTCTCGCTCCTTCTGTCGACCTCAACTCCACGTTAATGTCGCCACTGTGAACCCTTGCACAATGAACAAAGGGAATCAGTCGTCAGACAATCGTGAGTTTATCCTTGAAACCAAAACTAAGCAGTTAATCGATATCTGCTTCAGTCAACTGTGATATCGAAGGATTAAAATCAGTCAATCTTATCGAAAACAATCACAGGAAATCCCCCTTAACTTTTCCCAAGGGGGAAAGTTGGCTGCATAAGCTCATCTGATTGACTGAATTGATAACTTTTTTTTCATCTAAACGGCACGCAGAATAATAATCATCGAGGTGTGCAAAACCAGCACCAGGACATTAAGTTGTAATGCCTTTATCAGGGCTGCAATAATTGCGCAGTCAATCTTTCGTAAAATAGTAACACGTACAAAGAAAAAAATCAATTATTGGTCATCAAAAGTTCAATACACTGTTGAATCAACAGATGCTCTCGAATGTATAGCAGAAAATGCAATATCAAAATACGAATTACTAAATTACAACCAAAAAAGGATATTTTTTTTAATAATGCTTTATCTTCTATCGAGGTTTTTTAGCTGCACACAAAATTTATACTTAGTCAAATTTGAAAATTAGAAAAGAAACCAGAAAAATTACACTTTCTGAACAAACAGAAGCACAATTTCTTTATGAAATTCTTTTACAGAAAATAGATATTTCTGTTAGAAAAAAAACTCGAAAATTTGAGGATAAAAACCAGATGGTGAAATTGGGAGGATGAGGGAAAAAAAATTTAGCCAAAAAAACCTGAGCCTTGAAAATGTTAGGAAAGTTGGAAATAGAGAGAGCTAAAATAAAAAATTGACGTATGTAATTTTAGATGAAAGTGATCTAGAAACGAGTATTTTATATGGTGTGGATTTGTGATTTTCAGTTAAATGTCTAAGTTACTTTAAATGACCTTTTATAAATGGCCTATTCATAAATTACATAAGATTAAACTGGGGATGGTATATATGGGGCGTGGTTGAAAGTAACAATACACTCACACTAAAAATGGCTAGAAACACTTCGTCTTGCTTTCAGATCACTTTAAACTTAAACATTTTACAGAAAAAATAAAAAATTGTACAATAAATATTTATAATAAACGAATATTGTCTTAAAAGTCTTGAAACCTTTAAAAGACCAACAGCCATTCAAGCCCAAAATTGTTGACTATATTATTGATTATGGAATAATAATATTGATAGAATAATAATGAAGGTAGAATAATAGTAAAGATAGAATAATAATATAGATAGAATAATAATATAGATAGAATATATCAATATAGATAGAATTATAGATACTGATAATACAATACAGATTATATTAAATACATTAATATACAGGAATATTAATTACGCAAATTTTACCTCTAAATAGAAATGTAACTAGAAATGTAGAGTTAATTTAAACAAATTAGAATTGTTGGATTATTAAATATTTAAAAGACCATCAGAAACTCGGTTGTGTAAAAGGGAGGAAATGTTGAAATTATGCGATTCCATAGGGGAGAAGGTTACATGCTGTTAAAGAGGGGAAAGAGGGCGAAAATTGGGTAAAATTCGTGTTACATAATTTATGAATAGCCCCAAGCAAGAGCTCCCTTTTCCCTTTCATTCATTCTCTATCATTCTGTTAGTTGAATTTTGTTAAAAATCTATTGTTCAGAAATAACGGAAAAAATCAATTTAAAGGTAAAATCTATTGTGAAAGATACAAAAGAGCAAAATAAGTTTAAAAAGAAGCAAATCCTTTGCAGTTCAAAGTTATTTTAAGATTGACAAGAAATTAATGATATACAAATTAGAAAATTAATATCGAAAAAAATATATTAATATAATTTATAATAAAATTTAATATGAAAACAAATAAACAATTAATGAAAATTAACCTTTATGATAAAAATTAATCAATTGGCAAAATTAGCACTTGATAAAAATTCACAAATGAATCAGAAAAACTATTTATTCATTAACCGGGAAAGTGAAATTAATTAATAAATTAATGATGATGAATAAATAATGATGAATAAATAATAAATAAATGATGAATAAATAATAAATAAATGATAAATAAAATTAATGAATAAATAAATGACAGAGTTTGGAAAGAGATAATTAATAAAATGTTCATGAAAAAAACTTTGAACAACAATTAATTTTAAACAAAGCTAATAATCTCTCTATAATGAAAATTGCTTCAATTTATGAAAAACACCTATATGAGATGCATTATGTAAACTATACAAATGCTTACTTTCTATATTGACCAGAAAACAATTAAAATAGATAAATACGATTACATCGCGCAATTATGGTTTTATTGACTTTCAACCAAAATCCAATTCTAACTTTACCTAATTATATTGTATGTAACAATTAATGGATACAAATATAATTGCATTTTAATGTAATAACTCTGATCTCAATTGCAATCATAAATTTGAGTTTTTGTTAGATAACCAATACAAAGGACGAAAAGTGAAACGCGTAAGATAATTAAATTAAAAACCACTTTGTTGGATAACTCTAACAATTACTTATAATTGTAAATTACTTGTACAATATTTAAACAATAATAATAATAATAATAATTATTATTATTATTATTATATATAATAAATTATATATAATTATTATTATTATTATTATTATCATTTTTATTATTATCATTGTTATATTTATTATTATTATTATTATTAATATTATTATTATTATTATATTATTATCTGACCACTACATTAATTACAGTTATGTATTTATTTTCAAACATCAAAAAATAGTTAAAAATTATTTTAAAAATGTTAAATAGGTTGGACAAAATCACCTCATGAGAATGTAAAAATGTAAATTTCGTTTATAATCCTCTCAAGAGACGAATTTTAAAGAAATTGGAAAAAAAATCAGCACCATCACTTTCAATGTCACAGAAAGATGTTATTTTTGCAAAAGATAAATGAGATGGAATTTGAAATTCATTTTTTTAAATACAGAATATATTTTATATCAAAAATCGTCAATGACTCAAGTTACATTCTTTTCAAGGAGCGATCTCATATAGTCGTACTTCATCGATTTATCATCCGACTTTTACATAAACGAAACCTTAGGTTGAGCTGTCTTGTGCTGAATAAAAGTGTTGCGTTGTGTCGACTATGAAATATTATACAGCTATATATATTCTTGCACAAAATTATACTCTATTGCGAAAAATTATTCGACAAGAAGCGTCCTTAACAAGTACCTCTAATTGTTACATTATTACCTACTCCCATTTCACGGTATTTTAACTCGTTTTTCCCAAAGATATGACAAAAGTCGGACAAAACTTTTTACGCACCCGCTAGCTCTTTCTCTGATTGGATGTATTGTTATTATACCAAGTTCACTCTTGTGAAACTTTTCTTGATGAAGGAAAAACAAATTACCCCTAGCTGGAATAATATGAACGCGGAATTAAGCAAACGTTGGATTTTCTAGATTGAATGGAATGAAAATATTTTAATTAAAAAAGTAATCAGGATTACGGGCATAATCATTATGATTCAAATAATAAAATAAAATAAAAATATATAATAATAATAATATAATAATAATAATAATAATAATAATAATAATAATAATAATAATAATTAGAAGAAAAAAAATAAAAAATAATTTCATCTATGTTTTATTTTCAAACTCCTGAAAATTGACGATCGGGAATTTTTCGTTTTGAATAAACATCGAATAACTAATTTCTGCGACAAATTAAGTCAGCTAAAAAAACACCTCTAAATAAATATACATCTGGTAAAAACAATTAAACGAAAAAATTGCTCTCAATACCTAAACATTCGATATAATTGCTTTTGCACTTCCAATTTTAGCATAACCATTTCATTCAATTTTTCTTAATAATTGCATCTATAAAATTTCAAATTAAAATTTTATTGAAATATGTGTTAAATAATGGAAAGAGTACATTCGCGATTCTCTCGTTGGGAATAACCATTTAGAATATAAAATATGACATTGATATTCTGTTATATGGAATAATCGTTTTATTACTAGGTGGGTCTATTTAAATAGTTTCAGCAGCTCATAAAATGCTTGTGAATAGGCTACTTTCAAATCACTTGAAACCTGAGCTGACTTTTAGAGTATTCGATTTTTATAGTTTCTAAATTTAACATTTTAACTAAAGTATTATTCCGAGTTGTACATTACAGATTAATGTGTAACGTAAAAATATGTGCAAATTGTTACAAATATGCAACAAAAATATGTATATTAAAGATGAATGCTCAATTAATTCTTTTAAGATTGATTCTTTTAAGATTGATTCTTTTACGATTGATTCTTTTACGATTAATTCTTTTACGATTAATTCTTTTACGATTAATTCTTTTACGATTAATTCTTTTAAGAATAATTCCTTGAATATTAATTATTTAAGAATAATTCCTTAAAGATTGATTTTTTTAAGAACAATTCCTTGAAGATTAATTATTTAAGAATAATTTCTTGAAGATTAATTATTTAAGAACAATTCCTTGAAGATTGATTCTTTTAAGAATAATTCCTTGAAGATTAATTCTTTTAAAATTAATGCTATACAGTTCTTTGGAGAGAAATGCTCAAGTTCTTTTCGATAACTGGATACATCTCAATTTCAGGTGCTTAATTTTAAATCCGGCATTTTCATTGTAAAAGTGGCTGAAGCTTGAATCAAATCTGGTATGATGGGAGAGGTAGTTTTAAGTTTCAGTGTTTCGCAGATGTAATCTGAAACCCAACAATCGTCATGTAAAGGGTCAATGAAGCGCAGAAGTAACCAACTCGACTTAAGAGGCTCAATTATGCTTGACTCCACTAAATTTAGTGCATTACTGTTGGAGGTGGTCCAACTTACAATTGAATCGATAAGTCTACGGCGGATATTTCTCCGAGTTTGTACGTCTTACTGTTAGCAGAGTGGAAATTATTTTCAATCAGCGGTTAATATCTCTTCCACTAGGCTACATTATTTTCAAAGCGCACAAATAGAAAACAAAAATTTGGCAAAGTAGCATTATGCTCTTTCCTTCAAGTTTCATAAAATGCTCTATCTACACTATTCCTTTGAGGAATCAGAGTTCATAAATTTCCAATATCTTAAGTCTTCAAGAGAAACTCAAATAAATGTAAAGGAGAAGTTTTTTCAATAAAATCCTTCAAACTTCAGGCTTTCAATTGAACCAAAATATTTTTCAAAAAAGGATGGAATAAGTGTTACTTTTACAAAAAGGATTCTTCAAATCTGAATATAGGCAAAGTAATTTGCCTATATAATAATATTACTTTTTCAATAAGAAATTTTTTTTGCTTGATGTACGAAAAAAATGTAAAGAAAAACTCATCCGTATATGAATTTTGAAAATTTTGATGAACTCTTATAATTTGAATCAGCCAACATTTTTATATCGAATAAATATTTGATTTAAGCAAACGCTTTTCTGAGTTTTAAATTAAAAATGTCGATAAAATAATGATTAAAAAAATTCAGAGGAAAATAAAAAGGAATTGAAAAAAGCTGAGGAAATAATTTAATAAGAAAAAATTAATTATTTTAATTAATTAGAACATGGAAAGGAAAAAGAATCTCTGATAAAATTTAATGAAATGTCGATAAATTGACTAAAAATAGAAAATATACGGTAGAACCTTTTTAATCGAATCTTAACTAGTTTTTTTAAAATATAATTTTTTAATAACTTGTAAATTGAAATTAAAGTATACCGAAAGATAATATTTAATATAGAAAACGTTTAAAATGAATAGAAAATGTTTTAAAATAAATAGAGAATGTTTTAAAATAAATAGAGAATGTAAAACTTGTAAATTGAAGTTAAAGTATACCAAAGGATAACATTTAATATAGAAAATGTTTAAAATGAATAGAAAATGTTTTAAAATAAATAGAAAATGGATTAAAATAAATAGAAAATGGATTACAAATTATAAAATAAAAATAAATGATTGTAAATTACGCACATAATGAAAATAGAGCTTGAAGACAAAAAATACTATTATTATAAAAAAGCTCCAAGATAAAAAATACTATTATTATAAAAATGCTCCAAGATAAAAAATACTATTATTATAAAAATGCTCCAAGATAAAAAATACTACGATTAAAAAAAGCTTGAAAATAAAAAACATTATTAAAGAAAATTTGAAGATGAAAAATACTATTATTAAAAACAGCTTCCAGATAAAAAAAACTATATTATTAAAAAAAAATGTTAAGAAAGAAGCTAGAATCAATGTTAGAAAACGGAATCACTTAAACAAAAGAAAAATAATTATCCATTAATGTTCGACTTTTTCAAAAATATTCAAAAAGAAGCAAAATCTTAAATTCAACAAGATCTTATTATCAAAAATAGAACCAGAAAAGCAAAGCTTTCCAAAGAGTTTAACAAACCGCGTAAAATTCGCATTTTTCAAAGAACTAAAAAAAAAAGTGTTTCAACCATTTTTATCTTTCCTCACATTAAATTTGAAATACACAAAAGAATATTTATAAAATAATAATTTTGTGCAATTGTCACTGGTGTGGAAGAAGAAAGGAGTGAAAAGTGAAGAAGTATATTTTTACGGGAAATTTAGAGCGTAAAAAAAGAGAACTCTTTGTCAGCTTTTGTATTAAGATGGAGCGAGTGTTTCCGACGTTCAGGTTTTTGAGGTCGTATTAATGTTTTCCTTGAAATGAAAATGGTCTTGTGACTAGACGCCGAGTGAGAATGATAAGAGGTATAAGATATAAAGGATGGTGGTTGTTTGAGTGAACGCCTATTATCATATTGTTACCTTGTTCTGTGACAAAAATACGATGAGGGCTCAACGATAGCGCAGAGGAGGGAAAAAGCTTTCAACCCCTATACAATAAAAAGGAAATGGCTGAGGAAACTGGGCCTCGACTCTAGCAAAAGTCGACGTAAAAAGAATAGAGACGAGATCGTGTACTCTGTACTATGTCAAAAACCTTAATAACGAAAGAGATTGCGGTCGACACCAGCTTGGCTTTGGAAAAACAGACGTTTGAAAATGATTCACCATTACTGCAAATGCGAAACATTACCACCTTGAAGGAAGAGAAGAAGAAAAAAAAACACGAGGAAAATCCCGCCAACGGCGCTTAACCCTCTTTAAAGGAAATCCAATGAAAATTGCAGTCAGCAAACTTGCTGAGAGAGCGAGGAGAAATTTTATTTCACTCCTATAGTCGACTTATGGGATTCTTAGGATGAAAAACTCGTGATATGGCCACGTGTAATAATAATAATCCCCCCAGTATCGTTTATAGAGGTGTAAAAATAAAACTGCACTTCTTTTCAAAGAATTTAGTTTACGACTCAACTTTATAAGAAAATGGTATGAAAATTGTCGGCGAACAATGTTTTGATAAGAGAATAGTACAGGAAGTTGGATTAAAAGGGAGATATAAAAAAAAAACACAAATTCGACTTACCAAAGCAAATGATGATTGGATCAGGAATACTGCCATCTGCAACAGAAAATTAAACAGTTTCAGAAAAAAGCTAAACATTCTTATTCTTCAGTTGTAGACAATTTTTATTAAATGTCGTGGGAAATTTAATTATCTCTGTGCGCGAAAATAAGTACCTTATTGTTACGGAAATTATATTTTTAATATACGAAATATATAATAAATGTAATTGTGGAAATAAGAAACAATTGTAGAAATAAAAACAATTGTAGAAATAAAAACAATTGTAGAAATAAAAACAATTCTAAAAATAAGGAACCCAATAATTTTAAAAATAGGTAAGAAAAGAACTATCGGAGAATTGAATTAAACATCAGTCGGACGGAAAAGTAAATTATTAATTTCACTGATTTCAGTTGAAAAATTAATTTATGATTAATTCTTTAGTCATTCGTGGCTAAATTAACTTTCAACGGGTTTGCTCATCGACAAGAAAAGAAAAATAAAAGAAATTATAATTCTAAAATCATCGACAGGAAAAATAAAAGAAATTATAATTCTAAAATCATCGACAGGAAAAATAAAAAAGAAATTATTCTAAAATCACGTGTGGGAAAATTGACTTTCG
This sequence comes from Ganaspis sp. Gsp50, assembly GCA_011057455.1. Classification (NCBI taxonomy): domain Eukaryota; kingdom Metazoa; phylum Arthropoda; class Insecta; order Hymenoptera; family Figitidae; genus Ganaspis; species Ganaspis sp. Gsp50. The sequence continues at coordinate 17,604 of WNHD01000177.1, read as the reverse complement.
TTCATTATCCGAATCGAAAATTAGTTGTAGATGCATTTTCAGATTCAGTTTTAGAAGAAGTAAAGTAATTTTTAAAGCAAGTTGGTGAGACCAGTGGCCCTAAATTGCAATTGTTGACGTGCCTACGATGTACTATATCTATATATGATAACTAAGACATATAACTTTGCAGCTGCAAGTTAGCAATTTCCACACGAACAGTTTTCATCATTGTTATCAAATTGAAGCAATATATGCTGCAATTTATTAATATAAACTTAAAAATACAGTTTTTTTTGCTTATGATTACTTGCTTTTTACTCCTTTGCCTTTTTGCTTCTTTGCTTTTTTGCTTCTATGCTTTTTTGCTTCTTTGCTTTTTTGCTTTTTTGCTTTTTTGCTTTTTTGCTTCTTTGCTTTTTTGCTTTTTTGCTTTTTTGCTTCTTTGCTTTTTTGCTTTTTTGCTTCTTTGCTTTTTTGCTTCTTTGCTTTTCGAAATATTGCTTCAAAATTTTAAGTAATATGCTTTAAGTAGTTTCATACAAAAAAGATAAACAATAGGAAGAAAAGACAAAAATAAAACTTAAAATTTTTCTCGAATTATTTACAATGCTGAAGTTTCCATTTCTTCCTTTACGAGAAACTAAAAAGCAACCTCATTTTTCATAAACAAAAAAAACGTTGCGAACTTGATAATTATTTTAGCTCAAAGGGTTGAATAAACAAAATGACAAAACAAGAAGAAATACAACAAGAAATACGACAAGAAATACAACAAGAAATACAACAAGAAATACAAATACAAAAGAAAATACAAACAAGCACAAGAAAGTTGTAAGAAATCTTTACAAAATCGATTCAAAAAATTACGTCTTCAATCGTAAACCCAAAAGTCTCAATTGTCTCGAAAGCCATAAATGAAAGGCTACAATCAATCATCAATATTAACAGTTGAAGCAACAAAACTAGAAAAAACTTAAAAATAAAGCTCGCAAGTTACAAAAGCCTTACACAATAAACTTTCTCTTTCACAAGTACCGATTAAAATTCTATTCCAGAAATCAATATTTGAATAAGAAATAAAAAAAAAACACGATTATTCGAAACTCGAAAATTTCCAGTGTCAATGATGAATTGAAATTCCTATCCACACAATAGTACAAGCAATAATTTGCATAATGTACAATAGTAAGAAATTATTTGCATAAAGTACAAAAATATCAAACAATATCGAAATCAAGGAAATTGAGTTAATAGCCTATTTTTCAGATGACTTTAGTTCCACAATAAATTATTGAAATGACCAAGCAAGCTACTTGGCAAGTCGGTTGTGACAGGAGATTAACAAAGCCTGTGTAAATATAGCGTCGAGAAATGTTTGTCGGACTAGAGATAAAGCGAGAGTCATCAGAAATCGATGATGGGATAAGAGAGAACTTGAGAAAAGAAATAAAGCCGAAAAAAAGGTTCATTGGCCTTGAAAGGACCACTGAAATTTATTAGACCGAGTCGAGAGCGCCCGGTCAACGCGAACTGTGTGGAAAAGGTAAATGATAGTTTTTTTTTCTCCTTTTACCAAAAGCGAGTCGTAATTTGAGAAACACTGCGTTGGATCAATGTCTCGCAGGAAGATACATCAATCTTGCGAGTCGGTTCGAATTGGTATTTATGAGCGCAGGTATAGCTAAAGTAGATAAATGACATCCAATAGGTGACTAGATAGACTGTCGGTCAGAAAGTTCAGTTTCATGTCTTTTTATTAACCCTCTAGACATCTAAGAAATGAGGTCGCAAAAGTTCAAGTGACACCGACACAAATCTTTTTAAAATTAAAACTCACGCCACTTACGTACCGCACCATAGATTTAGATTTATTGCTCTGTCTACATTCCAATAATTCACTGCGAATTTCAACATTAAAAAAATGGATCGCTCTCGTTTGCTTTCAATCAATCTGTGTTTTTTCTGGTCTTGCCAGAATGTTTTCAAGAGCTGGCAAAATAATGTTAATAAATTGAAGCACTCGGACATCAATGAGATTAACGCCCCAATGGATTTACTGTTTCAACAATTTTCAGCGCTTATATTGTTGGAACAAGGATTTGCTTACTTTTTACTATTGCTTACTTTTTACTCTTTTTGCTTTCTACTCTTTTTGCTTTCTACTCTTTTTGCTTTTTACTCTTTTTGCTTTTTACTCTTTTTGCTTTCTACTTTTTTGCTTTTTACTCTTTTTGCTTTTTATTCTTTTTGCTTTTTACTCTTTTTGTTTGCTACTCTTGTTTGCTACTCTTTTTTGCTTTCTACTCTTTTTGCTTTATTTACCCTTTATTATTTGATTACTTTTGTTACTACTCGATCATTACTTTTTGGTCCTTATATAATTATTATTACTTTTTGGTCCTTGTGTAAAGCTTATATATAAAGCAGTGAATTCTTATGAGGATTGATTTTATAAAATCATTAATTCAAGAACCTTGTGCAAAAGATTGTTAATCGATTTGTACTTTCCGCTGCTTTTTAAAATCATTAATTTACGAACCTTATCGAGAGGATATTGTTTCAAGAAACAAGGTCCGGTTAGGTTGGAGTCGAAAGAAATTAGAAATTTCAGAATGGTCGGAATTGTTGAGGAGGACAACATTGAATGCTTATGCAATAGGTGAAATATCGATCGAGTAGCAGCTGCAAAGGAGGGTTATTGTTGCAATGATTGCAACGGGATTATTGTTATTGCAACGGTAATTATTATTACAATTGTTTTGTTACAAGGAGTGTGTGCTGGCGAAGCGATCGAATCGTACAAGAAAGAGCCATATAAGCGGCATATGGCAGGCACAGAAGCAGCCAGGCATCACTCAAGGCCTGCCTTTTATTCACCCTGCACCATTTTAGAAAACACTTTTCGATGGGGTCTTGGTAGAAACGAAAGGGGCTTTTATGCGCGATTAGCATTTATCATTTAGTTTATATGTAGGCGAGCATTTTTGATCCATATCTCTTCATCAAAACCACCTTTATCCCAATGTCAATGCCACGCGAGTAAACATCAAGGGCTTGTTCAACAATTTTCAAGGTATTCAATATGCCATGACTTTCAATTATTTAATCCACATCGTAAGATGTTAAATAAAAAAACAGAAACAAGAAAAACGGGACAAGAAAAACAAGACATAAAAACAATACAAATACAATTTTTTTGCTTTTTGTATTTTTTTGCTTCCATATTCCTTATTTCCTTATTTTTTTTTCCTTAAGCAAAAACAATAAAAAAAACGGCTTGTCCCGTTTGTATGGAATAATAATAATAAAACAGTACAAAAAGAAAAAAAGACCAAATTAACGAAAATAAATTGCTCTACTTTCTTATATGTACTTGCACGAAGAAAGTGTTTCCTAATGTTTGGGCGCAGACGGGTATTTTATGCAAATTTCGTAACTTGAGCACCTAAAGTAAAGTAAACTTTATTTTCATTGTCAGTACAATACCGGGAGGTAAACAATGAGATAAACTGGTTTTCGCAATTACCTTGGGGAATACAAACTTTTTCAAACTAAAAAAAAAGCGGAGAGAAAAAGCTAAAAACAAAAGTTACAGGGCAATCAATGAGGCGCATCGCTTTAATATCGTATGCGGTTTTTCGTGAAGAACAACTTTAAACGGGGAAAAATGAGAGGGACTGCGGCATATCCATATATTCCCTATTTATCAGTCGAGAACCATTTCCAGTGCCACTTCATTTCTTTTTTATTATTAGCATATCACGAGCCAAGAGCACACTTAAAATTCAATAATTTTGCAATGGGTTGTATTGAAATGGGAATACGATACTGCTTCTATTTATCATAGTTACTACCTTACAACCTCTATTACTATATACTGTTTTTATTGTTTTTTTTATACCCACAATTCTGGCATCAAAAAACATATAATATTATAATTATTCAGAACTATTGTGTATTATTATGCGCTATCTATCGAACCGACCTTCGGTATTATATTATCGATGTTCTTGATATGTTTTTGTTATTTGAATATTCAACATTTTCGAATGTTGAATTTTGTTTTGAATCATTTTTTTTGAAAATTACAGCAAAAAACAAATAAAAAATTTTAAGACAAAATTCTGAAAGTCTTGACACAAGGTCACGATGGAGGAAATTTTGGGTAGGAAAGTGTAATTATTTAAATTTAATGGGCATTTAGGAAGATTCTGCGCTTAGAGGACAAGTATCAATTATGAGGGACTTCTGCATAGCATCTATGGTGTATGATTTTAATCCCAGTGTCTCCGAGTCTCAGCATAGTTGTTAGTGGACGATCCCTTCTGCACTGATGATTATTGGGATTATTTTAACCCCACTTAGGTTTCAGCTCTGTTTAATGTCCATATAGCTAATGCGGTATTTGTCTTTTCCCATCTTAGGTCACGGCTTTAGGCATATCTTCTTCTTTCTTCATCATAGATTATTAGTGTTATTATTAATATTATCTGTCAAGTACCAAATGTGCTACATCAACCCTTCATCAAACAGTGTCTATCCTTTTATCCTTATAAGAATCCTTTTATCCTTATAAGAATCCTTCTATCCTTACAAGAATCCTTTTATCCTTATATAAGAATCCTTCCATCCTTATAAAAATCCTTTCATCTTTATAAGAACCTTTCTATCGTTACAAGGATAGAAGGATAAATTTCGATCACCTAATTGTTAATAAAGGATAAACCCTGTTATATAACCTATAGGTTAGCGATTTAACAAGTCCAGAGGTGTCACTAAAGAATATTTTTTACGAAAGCAAGTTGTATCAACTAAAAATCCTTGTCAATTTAAATTCAACTTTATGCCAAAAGTACCAACTTGATTGCAAAATCTTCATCAAATTGATGCCGAAAGGTATGAACTTTATGCCAAAAGTACCAACTTGATTGCAAAATCTTCATCAATTTGATACTTTTGATAACAGTTTGATACTTTTGATAACAGTTTGATACTTTCGATAACAATTTGATACTTCTGATAACAATTTGATAATTTTAAGTGAACTGTGCCTATATAATATCTATATAAGGATCCTAATTAAAATTCTCACAGTCTTTTCCTTGACCTCATTGTTTTTGACTATTGTCAATGTATTCTTTCTGGTATGAAAAAAGACAAAAATTATAAATCTTTTTATTTCTTCCAGAATAAAAATAAAAAAGAGCAAAGTCGAAGAATAAAGACAAAGAATAAATAATAGACACCAAAGTTTATATTCTAATCATTCCCTCCAATTTGGTATACGAGAAAAAACATGCTTCCGCTATATTGGCTTGTTCCGAGTTTCATTGATTCAAGCTTTGGGAGGTTCGTGATAGGAATTTGTATTCAAATTTCTCACTAAGCGGTAGTTGGGACAGGAAATTTGAGGAAGGCGCAGCGTCAAGAGAAAAAATAGGATTTATAATCGAGTAAGAGTGTGATGAAAAGGAGGAGGTCTGGAATAGAGAAGATATGCCTCTTGAATTTATTCCGTGAGTATAAAACGTGATTCGAGGAACGAATGGGCCCTTAATTCGTGAGCAGAATGGACACTTCTCATCGTGTTCTCTTGGTTTGAGAACATACCTGCCAGTAACAATGTCATATGCACAAGTGAATAATAATAAACGTGCGTGACGCATCAAAAGTCACTGATCAGTCCAGCCGCATAGCTCAAAAGTTCCTTTCCGACATGCGCATGCACCGCAAAGGTGATGCTACGAAAATATAAATTAAACAAATAAAAATCATCGGCCAACGCACAGAATTTCTTTAATTCCCCTTTGTTATCGTTGGGCCTTTTCCACTGGCATGTGTCAGCAAAAAGGATTTAAATGAATCGATCAAGACTTGATTTGTTAGACGTTTTTTTTTCGGAGGTTCTTGCAAACGTCCAAACATTTTCTCTAAAAAGTCTTAGACCTGTCGTGTTATTTTTGAAACTGACAAAAGAATTTTTTGACCACTTTTTAGGATTAAGTCACTCGAAAAAATGGATATATATATTTTTCCTTAGACATATCCAGGGAATTAAAGTTCAATTTAACTTCTTTACAAGTTTCTTTTCAAAAGTCAAGAAAAATTTTCAAACCATTAAAAGACGTGAGATTGGATTTCCACCACTTCGAGTATGATTTTTTTCTTTCTCGAAAGGAATCTTTTTCGATATTTTATTTTTTGATTGTTAAGTCTGACGTTGTAATCTCAAAGATGCTTGCATTCTCATAAACATTATTAAATTAGAAGCAACTTGTTAAGATCACGAAACAGAATAGTAACTAAACAAAATATATAGGATAGTAAAAACTAAAATACTAATCAAATAAAATAGAATGCCGTCTATTTTGTAACTAATATCAATTCTAGTGTTAGAAAAAAGGTTTGTGTTTGAAATGACATAATAAAGTAATTAAGTAATTCGAGGAAGAACAATTAACACGTACGGCTGGTTCGGCTTTTAAAGCTAGCATTCATAATCTAAACTTCCTGACTGCACAAAGACGAATTTATTTCTGACATGGGGTTCGCTTCCGACATATTAATAAGACGTGAATTAAATTGACATAGAGCGAGTATGACATGTAGGTGTATATTCAGCCACTTATACACATTTGGCGCGGGGTACATTAAAGCAGGCTGCTTCTTTTGTGCTACTCCGGGTTGCAATTAAGACCATCCGGCCACATTTTTGCCCGCATTCCCGACATTTTCAGGAAATAATGAATTATCGTGATTTGTTGGTAGGAGTGAGATTGAATTTTCGTTATTAAAAACGGGAGCAAGGCGCTGAAATACACGCTCCTTGCTGTTAGATATGGCGTGGGGAATTTCGCCTTTTGTTTATTCGGTTGCTGAGCAGGCGACAGATGTGGCATTACGTATGCACTACTAATAACGTGACGAACAGCATTGCGCTCCTAACGAATGCGGTTCGCGTGAGGTCATTGAGCAATCATAGTGGCATGAACTCGTTGAAAAAAAAGAGGGTGAGTTCTATGCCAGCCTTTAAAAACACCAACAAAATAAGACCATTCAAGCATCTTTCACCTCATCTTAGAAAATCCTCCTCACACTCACCCGTAGAACCAACAGGTTGCTATTCTCATTAAACCCCCGTTCAATATTTCTCGAGAAAATCTAATTTTCTCATTCTTTAACTAAACGCCGCAAACAAAACCCTTTCTGGCAATTTCACAGACACTTTGTCACGCTTCCGATTCGGTGAATTTTACTGTCATTTTCAATCAAGATAATTGAAGGTGTGTATATAACAAAAATCGGATATAAATATTGAAGGATCTTCGAACAGTGATGTTACTATTGTACTATATCTAGTACCATAATATCCATATTTTGTATCACCTAGATATGATGTTACTATTTTTGTGTGTACCATTTTCAGTACCATAATATCCATATTTTGTATCATCTAGTTACCATATTTTGTATCATCTAGTTACCATATTTTGTATCATCTAGTATAATTTTTTGTATCATCTAATACGTAATTATATACTCTCTATTATTGCTATGCTACAAATGTTTAAATATAAATGTTATAAATTGTTTTAAGTATTATAAATTGTTTTAAATGTTACAAATTGTTTTGAATGTTATAAATCGTTTCAAAGTTTTTTATAAACTGCTCTTATAAGCAAAATAAATAAGGTCATACGTCTACACGTCGATTTTCTTATAAAGTGTATGGCAACTCTGACACGCCCTTAAACACGGAAAAGAAATGGTTGGTTCAGCCATAAAGATATTGATACAAATCTACATTTTCGGAATATAGCCAGCCAAATAGATTGCCGCTGCCAAGCATATGTATTGTTGCACCAGCCATATACATGGATAATCCAACAATAAATAAGGATGAGGTGTGTTTACACAGTATTGTTACACTTACACATCTCACTATTGTAATTCCATGTTATGCTCAAGCTTTTTTCTGTATTCTCAAAATTTTCAAAACGCTTTCTGCTTCTTTCTTTAAAGCCAGTCAATCAGCATCTGTACTTTTCTCCAATTTCCCCATTCCCGGCAGTCTTATGATCTTTTGTCAAGACCGAATCGGTACCTCCCAGACGACCGCCCATAAAATTTGGCTCCACATAGACTCACAGGTTATCGACTCATTTACGTTTATATCTACTCTTTATTATTGTCATCTTTTTTTCAATACTTCTGTTTTACGCATCGCTTTTTATTAATCTTTTTTAATACACTTCTTCATTTCTATTTCTTCATTTCTGTTTCTATTTCTGCTTCTATTTCTGTTTCTATTTCTGTTTCTGTTTCTGTTTCTGTTTCTGTTTCTGTTTCTGTTTCAATTTCTATTTCTTAATTTCTATTTCTAATTCTTAATTTCTATTTCCATCTCTATTTCTATTTCTTATGGATTTTGCATTTTCAAATTTGACGACGAATCAAATGAGAGGATAATTTTAATGAAAGAGAAGAATGCAGTAAAGAAGCTGACGAGATGGAATGCTGGCTAATGAAAAGAGTGTTTGCTGCATTAGAAGTGAAGGTGTTCTTCGATCCGTGACACGGTATCACGATGTCATTACAATAATCTTCTTTCTGGCTGACTTATGCTGTTTCATTAACGGGATAGTGTGAGCACGATTGGAATTTTTTATTTACGACCTCGTTTTTCCCGAGGTTCGTAAGGCCATGTGAAAACCACAACTTGGAAAAAGAACCGTAGAAATGCAAAGCAGAAATGCTCCCGGTGGGTATGTACTACATCAGTTTGTTTTAAGATTCAAATGCTAATGCATTCGGCGCATCCGTACGGAATGCAAATGCGTTCGTTTCGCACGCAGACATAAAGGGTGACCTGCACTGCATTAGATTCGTTTCTAATAAGATTTGCATTACGCTCAACGGGGGTCGCGCGTTTACGAATATATTTATGCCGATTTCTTCGCTCATCAACCATGTAAAGGGTCGAGAGTCTCACAAGTCTTCTACACTGCAAATTTTAATCCCTTAACAGATCATGAAATTCGATAAGTCCACAACAATTTAAATAAACAGAACGTGCCAAAAAGAAAAACACCACAAGAGTCATTAGACAAGAATACAATGGCGACAAGCAAACAATTCAAAACAAAAAACTATCAACGCAACAATTTCAAACGAAACAATTTTAAAGAGAAACAATTTGCAACAAAATAATTTCCAAGAGAAACAATGTGCAACAAAATAATTTTAAAGAGAAACAACTTGCCACAAAATAATGTTCAAGAGAAACAATTTGCGACAAAATAATTTTAAAGAGAAACAACTTGCAACAAAATAATTTTCAAGAGAAACAATTTGCAATAAAATAATTTTAAAGAGAAACAAATTGCAACAAAATAATTTTCAAGAGAAACAATTTGCGACAAAATAATTTTAAAGAGAAACAAATTTGCAACAAAACAAGTTTGTAAGGAACAATTAAAAAAAACACTTTAGAAAGAAACACTTAGCAAAAACTGAAAAACCAAAAGTTGCGAGTGTAACAAAGAACGTGTAAAATAAGAAGATGAATTAAGCCGAGCAAACAATTTAAAACCGAAACGTCTTGAAAAACGAAATGACAACCCGCAATTATTTGCTAGATTCATACTTTTAAAGCACGAGGTCTTTAGTAGGAATGAATTATTACCCTGAAATTACGAAGGGAGTATTAACATAAGTTACCTCTTGGAAAATTTTCCCTCTTATATTTTAAATCGTTCCAGTTCTATTTGCAAACTCATTTGGACTGAGTTGAATGTTTCTAAACTTTTTTCAGGATTTGTCGGAGGAATTATTTTCTTTTTTTGCAGGATTTTAGGACTTTGAGACCCTGAAAGGAGCTGGTCCAGTTTCTCAAAGAAAGTTCATTTCGCGTCACTTCATTTCCCTGCAGAAGAAAAACGAAGATTATTATTCTTACAGTAATTTCCGTCTGCTCGTGTCTTCGTTTTCTCTTTCTCACTCGTATTCGCCCCAGTTTGCATAATCGTATATTACTTCCGAGATCTCTGGAGGGGTTGCTGCTATTGACAACTCCAGCAGAAGATTTCAAAAGAACAAAGTGGAAAGATCAAAGCAACTCTCGGTATATCACTGCTATATACTCTATATCTGATAATTTCTCTAATCCGACTTTCCTCTTCTTGATATTCTTTGATCATAATTTAGAAAGTAAACTGACAATGTCAAAAAATTACAAACGGAATCCTCTCACAGATTTCAAGTATTTTCCACCCTGACGACATTGTTTTTCAATTTCAATCGACTTTTCAATCTAGAAAACGTAAAAGAGAATTTGTCGTTGAAAAAAAAATAATTTTCCTCAAAGTGAGAAGCAGATGCAATTTGTAAAAAATCGCATCATAAATTCATGAATTTACATTTATTCCCAAGCTTACACAAGTATTTAAATTAGAAATTCAGATTTTATTGCTCCGCAGACTCAATATAATTCTTTTTCCGTAACTTCTGAATATTCTGCGCACGCAAAACATAACTTTTGTTTTATCTTTATTACGATTTTCATCGTCCTTGATTATCAGATCATAAAAAAGAGACGCGACCACTTGTCAGAGCTTTTTATCAGATCAAAGCACAGCGAAATGACGGAAGGGTAGTTCAATTTCCTCCAATTTCCAGTTAAAGTTAAATTTAAATCTAAAAATAGCAGAGCAACGGCATTTTCAGAAACTTATTGACGATTTTAATTAACAGCGTAAAAATATATCTTTTTTTATATAAATCCAATATTTATGCCCTATTTTCTTCGTTTTTTAATTTACTTCATATTCACGCAGTTTCGCGACGCTCTTTTATATTCTTTGTAGAATAAATTTTGTATTTTTTATAAAATAAAAAATCATTTTTTATTGAGTAAAATTTTTTTTAGAGCGTCAAATTATTTGAAATATTTAAGCGTGTATTTTCGTAACATACGATCGTGTATTCTTTGTAGTAAATAATTGGGCATTTTTTGTAACGGAAAATTTGCTTATTCTTTGTAACGAACGAGGTAACAAATAATTGTGAATTTTATTTGACAAATAATTGTGAATTCTTTTCAACAAATAATTGTATATTCTTATTGATACAAATATTTGAATATTCTTTGCTACAAATAATTGTATATTCTTTGCTACAAATAATTGTATATTCTTTGTTACAAATAATTGTATATTCTTTGTTACAAATAATTGTATATTCTTAGTTACAAATAATTATATATTCTTTGTTACAAATAATTGTGTATTCATTGTAATGCGCTATTCTAAACTCTGTGAAACGTGTCATTTTGACACTTATACTTGCTTTCAATCTGGAAATTTTGATCGATAACAGATGAGTGAGCAAACGACTATATATAGTGTACAAGCTACCATAATCACATTTTCAGCTAATGCATTTTCCTTTCGAATTTCCTTTTATAAAATAACTCGATAGAACCGTGAGCGAATCTTGATTAAAAATTATGTCTCTTGAATATCTGAAAGCTCAAATTAATGCAATTCTTTATAATTTTCCATTAATTCTAAAAATATTGTTCTAAATTTGTCAAGCAAGCAACTTTCATTGAAAAGTAAATCAAATTAAACCTAAATCAATAGTAAATTAAGTGCTTTCACTGAAGTGCTATTATTTTATTAAGTTTACATTACTATTATATTATTATAAAACTTTATAATTATTTATTTTTAACTATTCATTCTCCATTCATCGTAATGTTTATTTAATCTTTTAATCTTTTAATCTTTTTATCTTTTAATCTTTTCGTCACGATATTATTTGTAACTTTCAAAACATTTTTTCTATGTATCGAAATTCTTTGTCGATATTATTTTACAACGATAATTTAATTGAAATAAATTAAATATTAAACATTTTGCATGATTATCACAAATAAGTATTTAAATCCGCCGAGAATACCAAAATCACTTTCAACCAACGTTTACCGACATTCTAAAAGTTTTAATGAAATTCTGTTAGTGCTAAAATTCCATGTATTTCAAGTTCTGAGCAATCAAATGAACGAAATTTTCCTTTGATTCCATTTCAAGTTCAAATTGATTCCCAAATTCAGACGAATTTTAAAGAGATCATTAATTAAAGGATTCTCAATCTGAAAGCTAGCGAATTGCATCAACTAATTCCAAAACTTTAAGAGATTGAGAATTTAAAAGCCCTGAATTTTGTCAGCACTTGAAACTTAAAAATAATGCAAAAATTAGTTTTTAATACAACAAAATGCGAAAGAAATGAGGACAATAACAAAATACGAGCAACAGAAAAATAAGAAAGCAACAGAAAAATAAGAAAGCAACAGAAAAGTAAGAAAGCAACAGAAAAGTAAGAAAGCAACAAAAAAATGAACAACAGAAAAATATGATAAACAAAAAAATTCGAACAACACAAAAATACGAAAAACAACAAAATACAAACAATAAAATATGAACAAGAGAAAAATACGAACAACACAAAAACAATATGCATACTATTTAAGTGTGCAACCTGAAAATGCGAAAAATCTCGTTAAAACGAATGCCGAAAATTTCAGAATCAGATTTGAAAAATGTCTGCTGACCTGAATTTAGAACACACTCTATAACAAAGAGAAGAAAGGAAAACCGATTGAAAATTCATTGACGGAGAGAAATAGCAACAAAACTTGTTTCTGATGAGATAAAAAGGAAGAATTTCACGCGTAATTCAAAGGTATAGTATTGCTTCGAAGAAATGAATCATATTTGCAAATACGCAAAAGGAATCTTTGTTTGGAAAGAATGGAGCTTATATACGATTTTAGCATAGATTCATCGAGGCTATTAAGAAGAGAGCGTGAAAAGTTGCTGTTTGGAAAAAAAGTGTTTCTTGCTAAGTAATTTGCATAATCGCAGGAAAGCAAAGCCTGTACTTTCCACTGCAGGCAAAATAAATGGCAATATTCCGAATCAATAATATGCAAACAGCTTTAATAAAAACTGCATTACTAGAATCAAATAATTCCGCTAAAATGTTGCAAAGAGCAGAAAAAGGTAGAAAATAAAATAAATCCACTCAAGTGGAGGGTGGAAAAAGATCAATTCACTTGGTATAATTTATGAGCTTCGATTTTCTATTAATTGAAAAAGATAATAAGATATGATGTCTATTGAATGAAATAGTATTGTGCGGCTGGGAGCTCTTTTGTTCGTGGTGACGTAGAATTGCCATAGGTTGGCGGTGCACACGTTAAACTGAGGAGGGATCTGGAATGGGGAGAGATGACGTGCAACCAACGGCTGGCACTTTGATGCATTAGGTGTCTAATCTTTACCTCCCAGAAAGTGATATCTAGCGTGGTTAATGCGGGGCAAACTTTTCCTTGCCGCAAAAGATGAGAGTCTAGAAATTTTTCCCCAACGACGTGGCAACAAAGGTGACCAGCTGTCGTCGAGTCAGGTCAAGATGCGAGATTGTAAGCAAGGTCTCGCCACTAGTTTTCTGTTTTCTTCACAAATAGCTATAGATTCTGTGTACCAATAAGCTAAACCAGCAGTTGATCCACGTGGCATGGCACCTTTACCCAGCATATATATACGAATTTTTTGCTTCGTTATGGAATAATACAAGGAAGCACGCTCTTTTCTTCGACAGGCTCATCTTTTCGAATTATCATAAAAAATGATGCTACGCTTTCAAATAAAATACGACGGATGCCGATCCTTTTGAAAATATGCTTTTCAATCTAACATGATTTTCACTTTTCGGATATAATACTAATGTTGAGTATTTGTGTGCTAAACACTTGGTATGTCGCATTTTGATGAAAAGACATTTTGTCACCTTGCTTTAAGTAACTGAATCCCTTTCCCTAAATGTCTTAATCTAGGTGAAGTAAATTGTCATGTATGACCGTTGGAAAATTCTCCCTACGTCATTCAATATTTGTATTCGCTTAATCAATTTTGTATTTGCTTAATCAATTTTGTATTTGCTTAATCAATTTTGTATTTGCTTAATCAGTTTTGTATTCGCTTAATCAATTTTGTATTTACTTAATCAATTTTGTATTTGCTTAATCAATTTTGTATTTGCTTAATCAATTTTGTATTCGCTTAATCAATTTTGTATTTGCTTAATCAATTTTGTATTTACTTAATCAATTTTGTATTTGCTTAATCAATTTTGTATTCGCTTAAGCAATTTTATATTCGCTTAATCAGTTTTGTATTTGCTTAATCAATTTTGTATTTGCTTAATTAATTTTGTATTCGCTTAAGCAATTTTGTATTTGTTTAATCATTTTTGTATTTGCTTAATCAAATTTCATTGAGCAAATAAAAATAACTTTCTCTCTTAAAATCAGCGAAGTTTCGCTGATTCAAATTTCTAGTTTTCTACTGGAGTTAGTCACTATTGACCAAAAATTAGTCGAAACGGTTACTAATTCGTTAAATAAACGATTCAGTCCTAAATTTCAATTAATCAAAAGGCTCAAAAGTGACTAATTCAGATTTAGAGAGTTAAATTAACCAAATACATTATGCTGTTCAGTTAATCAAACGGTTAATTAATATACAATCGAGTTATTCGGTTGTGTAATTTTACTTAAATTAACCGGACAGATAATTACACTCGACTAAATTTGATTGTTCATGTAAACATGATGTTTTGAGAACAAAATTCGCCTCCGAAATGAGCTTTTCGATGCGGCGATTCTGTTGTTCCTAAAACCAATAATGATTCAAGAGTCATCCCACCATGTTTGTAACGTTAAGGCATTGTACATATTTACACGTAATAATGTACAACAATTGATAGTTAATGGACACTATTTAGCAATTATTAATGAGCAATTACACTGATTAAAACCGCAAATTATTAACGTAAATTTTAACCGTAAATTATTAACGCAAATTCTAACCGTAAATTATTAACGTAAATTTTAACCGTAAATTATTAACGCAAATTTTAACCGTAAATTATTAGCGTAAATTTTAACCGCGAATTATTAAAATAATTAACAAAACACATTTTAAAAAATTATAGAAATAATTAAATGTGAAATGTGAAATATCTAGAATACGTTCCTTTCTTTGCAATTTTTCGTTTCTGAAATCTCAAAAATGCCATAAATTTAATAGATCGGAAAGTGTTAATTCAGGTTTGATTCATTGCATATTTGCACGTCACGGACAATACGGTTATGGCTACATCGATCTTTTGATAGAACTGCGTTGTAAATTTGGCGCTAACTGCACCTAACCTCTCGCATCGTGTTCTTCCATTTGTCGCTCGTATCTATTTGAAACAATCTAATAAATCACTTTGAAATTATAACGCATTTGAGGGGCTATTCACTCTCCAGTCACATACCGAGTTCAAATCGATTTCCAAGATTCCAAATTTCATTGAATCATTAAGTGTAAATGAATAATAAGTGTTATATCGAATAAGTGCTATATCGAATAAGTGTTATATCGAATAAGTGTTATATCAAATAAGTGTTATATCGAATAAGTGTTATATCAAATAAGTGTTATATCGAATAAGTGTCATAAGCAAAAGAACTTTCTCTATGAAGAATAAAGTTAAAAACGTTTTTGAAAATTAACTCCTTTTTTGTTAATGTAAGCAAACAAGTCAAACAAAAATTTATTTATTTTTAACTAAGAAAGTTGACCTACTTAGTCAATTCAATCTAAAAGCTAGTAATTCTTTTGCTCAGTTATTTACTTGGTTAATTTTACCAATTCCCTTTTCGGCTCACTTTTTCAGTGATCGATGCTTGGTCCAATTAAGTTTAAAATTTTTAAGTAGGTCAACTTCCGAGCCAAAAGCAAGAGTCGTTTCTTCGGGGAAAGAAATAAGCTGTGAACTCAGTTTAATAATTCAATTAGCATGTTAATTATTCTATATAAAAATGTACTAATTCCGATTGCAAACATTCGGCATGATTTCCTGAGTGTATGTGAAATTTCGTTGCAAATGTTGTCATTAATGTTATATATTTTTAAATTTTATCTCTCGATGCGAGAGGATTTTTAAATTAGAATAAATTGTCGCGAAATATCTCATTTCAATTAAATATTTAATAACCGATCTATGAATATTTAATATTTGATATATGAATATTTAATATTCATCATACAGTTATAAAATGATAATTAATTAATAAGAACTTGTATATAGTATACACAAAAGCTCCTTTTTAATTACAATAAATCAAAATTTAAATCTGTTGAAAATTACCAACAAAATAAATATCAAATATTGACAGAAAACGTAAAGCGTAATTTAAATTTTTAATTTTCAAACTTTTTATCCAAATTGACATAAAGTATCGTTTTTAATAAAAATTAAATATATTTTAATTAAAACGGTTCTACTTTTACAAAGTCTGGAAAAATCATTTCTCTCCTCAAGAAAAGTTGTCTTATTGATTTCTAGTTTGATAAAACTCTCCCTCAACTTGTCACATAAATTTGGTCTTTTTTAATTAACAAAGTTCAAATAAAAGATTTTCAATTTGCCACCAATATTCATCAGATACGCACTTTTGATTTTAATCATATTATAATTATTCTCTTTTACTTTTAAATTATTCAGAAACTCATGTTACATTTTCAGCTTTTCTGCCACTACATTAATTAATTTTTTGAGCCTGATTACACCATCTACAGCTTAAGATAAGCAATTTTAGCTAAAAATAATTGTGAAATATAAGCTACTTAACGTACGCTATTATTGACTATATGTTGTCGTCTACGCTCAAGTCCATGGTCGGAACTACAAACTTATGAATGTTAAAAACATCACCAACATTTGTTCTGAATGGGCGCTTTTGGTAGTAGTTACCACAAACTTCTGCGCAGATATCAATTCTGGTAAGAATCGTATTTTAAGTAGCTTATCCCTAAAACTGCTTATCTTATAAGCTAGAAAGTGTAATCCAGCTCAATTTCTTGGATATAATTCGTATAATCCCCTCGCGAAACAATACACTGAGAAAAATAAATGTACATGATTACAATGTACATTCAATAGAATTAACTCAATAATCTGGTAGAATTAACCAAGTATTTTGCTATTTTAACCAAACGACTAGTAAAGGCGACCAAAAAACTAGTAAAAGTAACCAAACTAGTAAAGGTAACCCAAAAAACTAGTAAAAGTAAACAAACAACTAGTAAAGGTAACCCAAAAAACTAGTAAAAATAACCAAACAGCTAGTAACCAAAAAACTAAAAAAGTAAATAAACAACTAGTGAAGGTAACCAAAAAAACTAGTAAAGGTAACCAAACAACTAGTAAAGGTAACCAAACAAGTAGTAAAGATAACCAAACAACTAGTAAAGGTAACCAAACAACTAGTAAATGTAACCAAACAACTAGTAAAGGTAACCAAACAACTAGTAAAAATCTCCGAAAAAACTAGTAAAGATGACCAAGAAACTATACAAAAAAATGTTTGATGAAAATGAAAAAATGAAATAAGTGTTTGTTAACATAAAACAAATATTCACTTGATACATGGTCAAAAAATGTTTGTTTAAAGCAAAGAAATATTTATTTGATTCAACCAAAATTATGATTGATTCAAAAAGA
>WNHD01000176.1:0-43120 GCA_011057455.1 Ganaspis sp. Gsp50 | reverse complement strand
ATAATAATAATAATAATAATAATAATAATAATAATAATAATAATAATAATAATAACAATAATAATATTAATAATAATAACAATAATAATAATAATAACACTAATAAATATAGAAAAAATCCTAAATTTATCGTTCGATTCCAAAAAATATGGGCACAGGGCTAAAAAAGGACTTTTATTTTGCAGATTACAAAAAGTCAGCGTGCGACCGAGAGCGAACGCGCATGCGAGACATGAACCGAGCTTTTGAGCTTCTGAGATCGAAACTACCGATTTGTAAACCACCTGGCAAAAAGCTATCGAAGATCGAGTCTCTGAGACACGCGATAACATACATCAGGCATTTGCAGAGTCTCTTAGAACCCCAGTGCACGTACGTTCCAAGCATTCCAGACAGATCTGGTTACTATGGAGCGACGACAACCAACTCGACCTTTGAATCGCAGCACCCGAATAGATGGGAATCTTTTGCCTACTACCGTTACGATTATCATGCTCCTTTTACTTCCCTTCAAGCTCCTGCTTTGCCTCCACCTTTGCCATCTCGTCTTCTACATCATGAACAAGATATTCACTATCGTTACGACCCACATTCCTAAGAAATGTCCTTTGTAAATCTAAAAGAAACGAAACATCTGACAAATTTTGCAAATCATTGCACTATTTTTTTGTTGTTGTAAAATCTGCCCTAGAACGCATGAATTCTTCATGCATTTTTTCAGTGTTGCAAAAGCAGGGTGTAAAGTGATCGTTTTCTGCATTGTGTAAACTAGTAGTGTGTAAAGTGAAGCATTTACACACTGCAGGACCTACCAGTGCGTAAAGTTCGCAATTTACGCACTTTGCAGTCCACCAGTACGAAAAGTTGGTAATTTACACACTGTGAGATCTGCCAGTGGGTAAAGTGAACCTTTTACACACTCTAGGACCTGCCAGTGCGTAAAATCTACACTCTGCGATCCACCAGTGCGAAAAGTGGACCATTTACACACTCTGCGATCCACCAGTGTGAAAAGTGGACCATTTACACACTCTGCGATCCACCAGTGCGAAAAGTGGACCATTTACACACTTTGCGATCTGCCAGCGCGGAAAGTGAACTAATTACACACTGCTTGACCTAGTTGTGCGTAAAGTGATCAAATTACATTGTGCATCACTTTCCGCATTAAATAATGAACGTCAATTTTAAGTATAAGGGTGGTTGTCGCAAGAAAATTTTTGTGACTCAAGAATGTAATTCATCGCCAAAGAAGAAAACCTTTGAAGTCCAAAACCAAAGACTTTAAACATTTGACTAATATTCTTTAAAGTCAACTCTATTGTGAAAAGCAATTAAGTTCCAAAGTTCAAAATAGTTCTTTCACGTTCTGAATTTTCGACAATTATGTATAAATTCGATAATAATTTTTTATAAAAATAATTGTGGTTACTTAATCACTATTGTAAAAGACTATTAAGACTATTTTAAAAGCGCTATTTTAAAAACAGAGCTTTATTTCTACATTGAAGGCGAATTTAAAAGCCACGTTCTATTTTTCAATTCTGCAGAACACGAATTAAAAGCAGCGCTTTATTTTTTCAACTGCAGAACGCGAATTGAAAAGCAGCGATTCATTTCACAGAATACGAATTTAGAAGCAGTATTTCGTGTTCCCAGCGTTTCTAAATTTCTATTCTGTCACTGAGACAATTAACAAAAAATCGAAAGAAATGAATGTACTTTTTTAAAAGTTTGTTCTTTTCTTTTTGGTGAAAAAGATCTTTTTTTTTCCTGAAAAGAACTTTTCTTTTTTTGAAAAAAGGAACATTCTTCTTAAAAAAGGAAACATTCTGCTTTAAAAAAAAGGGAACATTCTGCTTTAATAAAAAGGAACATTCTTCTTAAAAAAAGGGAACATTCTGCTTTAAAAAAGGAACATTCTTTTTTTAAAAGAAGGAACATTCGTTTTTTAAAAAATGGAACATTCTTTTTAAAAAAAGGAATATTCTTTTTAAAAAAAGGAATATTCTTTGTTAAAAAAGGGAACATTCTTCTTTAAAAAAAAGGAGCATTTTGTTTTAAAAAAAGGAACGTTCTTTTTAAAAAAAAGAACATTCTTCTTAAAAAAGGGAACATTCTGCTTTAAAAAAAGGAACATTCTTTTTTTTAAAAACAAGGAATATTCTGCTTTAATAAAAAGGAACATTCTTCTTAAAAAAGGGAACATTCTGATTTAAAAAAAAGGAACATTCTGCTTTAAAAAAAAGGAACATTCTTTTTTTAAAAAAGGAATATTCTTTGTTAAAAAAAGAAACATTCTTCTTAAAAAAAAGGAGCATTTTGTTTTAAAAAAAGGAACGTTCTTTTTAAAAAAAGAACATTCTTCTTAAAAAAGGAACATTCTTTTTTAAAAAAAGAAATATTCATTTTCACAGAAAAATAAATTTCATTTTTACAAGAAAAGAACTCCCTTTTTCACCAAAAGAAAATGTCTTTAATCGAAAATACCAAAAATATTAAACACAAAAAAACAAATCTGTAAACTATTACTGTTGATAGAAGAAATCTGTACAAGCCTTTATTTCTGTTTTAAAAATATATTCGAGTTTTGAGACTAGATAACTGTATTATATTTCGTTTGTTGAGCGGTATTTGGAGGAGTTGCTGTCGGATGAATGTGAAGAGGCAGATCCCAAATCATGGTTTCAACGTCGAGAGTAGCGGGTCCTTGCCAATTTGTTGTATTCTCGTTTGGCATTTCCATCAGTTTTGTCGTGGTGACAAATTCAAAATGCAAACGCCACTTAAGAGTCATCAAGTCGGTGCTGAAGTCGGGTGTGACGTGAAGCGGAATTGGCAGCACGAGTTGCGAATATTTTAAACCAATGCAGACTTCGTGATGTTTATTGTAACTCACTAAAGCCGGCAGCGATGTTTTCACCCGTTTGTATTTTTCCGAAACGAGCTCTTCAGACTGCAAGGAAACGGACACTTGAGCACAAGAAACTGTCGCATTTGAAAAGTCGAACGTGCCCACAATGTCCTCTCCCAGTTTGTAAGAATTTTTGAAAAGGCAAAATCGCACTACTCGTCCCCGTCCATTCGTTATGTTGTAGAAATTCGGACTCCTTCTCGCAGTTAGGTTCTAAAAACGCAAAGATTTTAATCACACGATGAACATTAAACAAATACAGAAAATATAATTATAAATAGAGATTTTAATCATACGATGAACATTAAACAAATACAGAAAATATAATTATAAATAAATAAATAAAGTAAATAAAAAAATATATATAAATAAATAAAGAAAATAAAAAAATATATATAAATAAATAAAGAAAATAAAAAATAATTAGTGATGTTCATTTTTTTCTTTTTTAAAAATATACCTCTGATCAATTAAATTTTAACTAAATTTAACGTGCGAGTAATTAAATTTGATAGTTTGTATTTAATCCTTGAATATACAAATTTTAAAAATTAATTGAAATTGATGAATATAAAAATTGGCAAATTAGATTTTTAAATTAGATTTTTAGATTAGACTTTTAGATTAGATTTTTAAATTTGATTTTTAGATTAGATTTTTAAATTTCATTTTTTTAATGTTGATCATTTAAGTATTTGAATTTTGTAGTTTGAATTTAATTTTTGAATACAATGATTGTTAATTTATGCAAGTACCTGAAGAGTTTGTAAAGCGATGTCCAAAGGCGTTTCTCTGTGTTGTGTTTCCATAAACGGATTATTTGGACTGAGGTCTACACTGTCGTTACACGGAGTTATTTCCGATAGTTCTGTTTAATGAAAGAATAGTATTTTTAAGTGATAAAAGAATAATATTATAAATGATTATTCAAATAATGAAAAGAAACTATGAAAAGTAATGAGAAGTAATAAAAAGTAATGAAAAGAAATATTTTTAATAAACATTTTGGATACTTGCCACTTAAAGAAAGAACCCTAAACGGTACCCTAAGTAATTTAATTGCAGTGTTTACACGCTGAGTTCCAACTGTAATTTTATACGAGTATTTAACAGCTTGTCCACGATACGAAGGTGGAGCTTCATTTGGTATTGTTTCTCTATAGATATCTAAAAAATAAAGGAATATTGTTATTCAATAAATAATTACACTTTAACAATAAAATACAATTAAAAAAGAGGGTTTTACAATTTAATTACAAAATTAATTGCAAAATTAATTGCAAAATTAATTGCAAAATTACAATTTAACTAATATGGAAAAGAAATAAAAACGAAGAAAAAGAAAGAAAAGAAGGAAAAGAAAGAAAAAGAAAAACAGAGAGGAAAGAGAAAGAAAAAAGAGAAGTAATATAAAAAAAAGAAAGCAGAAAAGAGAAAGAAAGGAAAGGAACGAAAAAAAGAGAAGAACAAAAATAAAAAGAAAGAAAAAGAAGGAAAGAAAGGAGAAGAAAGAAAAGAGAAAGAAAGAAAACAAAAGAGAAAGAAAAGAAAAATAATGAAAAGAAAAAAGAGAAAAAAAGAAGAGAAAAAGAAAGAAAAAGAAAGAAAAAAGAAGAAAAGAGAAAGAAAAAAATAGAAGTAACATAAAGAAAAAGAAAGCAGAAAAGAGAAGGAAAGGAAAGATACGAAAAAAATAGAAAAACAAAAATAAAAAGAGAGAAAAAGAAGGAAAGAAAAGAGAAAGAAAAACAAAGAAAGAAAAACAAAGAAAGAAAAACAAAGAAAACAAAAAAGAATGAAAAGAAAATAAGAGAAAAAAGAAGAGGCAAAGGGAAAGAAAGAAAAGAAAAAGAGAACAAAAAATCTGAAATAGAATTTTAAAATTCAATAGGAGAAAAAGAATTAAAATTTTACGGAGTAAAAAATGTGACATACAAGTTTTACTTTCGCCGGGCGATAATCTAAGATCGCAAAATAAAATTTTAGGTTTCGTATTCATAACAACGTGTCCATTATCATGTTGCCAAGGAGCAAATGTCGTGTCTGCAAAATAATAAAAGAATATTATTTTTAGTCGTGCATTTTATTTGATGAATATAATTTGTTTCTTTCTTTTTTAAACACCACGCATGTAATTTGCGGAAATAAATGAAAATACTCTTACTTGCATTTATGGCGGCTAATTGGGAAGATGTATTTAATTTTTCTGTTAAAACGACCTTTCCATTTGCAGTGCATTGGCAATGAATTTGAGCACTCGCCCAAGCTAAACTTTCAAACACATCACTGAAAAACACAATAATGTTTATTTAGATTGAATACGATTACCAGAAAGAAAATGATTATTGCATTAAAATATAACAAAAATTAAAATATGACTGATTAATTAACACAAAAAATAAAGAAAAAAATTAATAAATAACAAACAAAGGAACAATACAATCTAAATCATGAAAAAGAAAAAAAAATAAAGAATTGAAGAGAAATAAACAAAACAAGATAATAAAAGAATAATAATAAAGAGAACAATAATAAAAGAATAATAAAAAACCAATAATAAAAAGAGCAATAGTAAAAAAACAATAATAAAAAGAACAATAATAAAAGAACAAAAATAAAAAGAACAATAATAAAAGAATAACAAGCAAGAGAAACAATAAATATAACCTCTAAATTTAAAGTTAGAAAATCCACTTAAAGCACAACATCCTGCTTACGTTTTAATTAAAACTTGAGCACTTACCTGTGACTTTGTGAAATTTGATGATTAGGATTAGGAGGATTACTAAAAGACACTAAACACTCAACCACTTCGCCCGAAAAATAAACGGGTCCTCTTATTAATTTTGCTGTTATTTCAATCATTTTCTGAACTGACACAAATATTTCCAAAAATTACGCTTTATTTTTTAAAATCCATTATTTTCCCGTTTATTAATTTAATAAACAAACATATGTTTGCTGTTTTTGACAGCAAATTGAAATTTGACAGGTGATCAGCTGTTACAACAAACTGAAGTTTGTCACCATCTAGTATCGATTCATTCGATTAATATCGAAAGTTCGTTGTGAAGTTGGTTTGTTTGGAATTATAGGTTATGTGTGCACGAAATGTATAATCCGAATTTTACGTTTTTAAACGAAAAATTAGAAGAAATCTATTTATTAATTGTTTTCAATTATCATTTCCATCAATATGAATATTGAAACGGAAACTGATTCAACTTCAAAGGCGTCTTCTTTGCAATGTATTACAATAGAAGGTAAATTTTATACAAATCGCAATTTTTTCTCAATTATGCGATTTAATTCATCACCTGTTCATTTTTAATCAGATTTTTATATTTGTAATAAATTAAATAATCATGTTAATAATTTATTACCAATGTCAACTTAAATTTTGTACATGGATTTGTGGATTATGCAAATCTTTAAGGTTAAGTAAACAGTGTTACTGTTTTGGATTTTTCTTTTGTTTCGTTTTTATTTTTATATATAATTTCATTTGTTGGCAATTTTTAGACAACAATGGTATAATGTAAATTATTAATTCGTTCAAAGTTCTTCATAAATCATAAAATAATGCTTAAATTACTAATAATCTTAAACAAAATTGATTGTTTTAATAATACTCTGTCCTAAATGAACTAATTTTATAATCACGGGGTTTTATAATATATAACTATGATATATAATTATAATATAAAATTTCAGTAAAATATTCGCTCGTTTAATTATAACTTTTGTTTTCATCATTATTATAATAATAATAATGTTTTTCTACTAGATTTTATGTAACCAAGTCCACTTCTGGAAGGCTGAAGTTTAATTAATAAATAAAAAATAAAAATAATGTTTTTCTATTAAACATAAAGCAAAGTCGTTAATTTGTTTTTTATAAATTTTTGTAAATTTTTGTACTTTAATATCAACTTTTATAAATAAATAAATATATTATAATTATAACAAAATATAAATTCATTTATAAAAACTGTTTAAATTCGTCTTTTTTAAACTTTACTTTAATTTCAGACAGCGATGATGAAGTAGAAATAATTGATACTAGAGAAGCCGCTAAAAATGTCATTTCTGATCCATTGGACACATATGATCAGGAAATTCAATTTTTACAAGAAGTCAGTTGTCCGTCTCCAGAAGCTGATCCTTTATTAACAGAACTTGATGAAAATAATGAAAAAGAGGATAATAATTCTGCAACAAATCCCGAAAAACGTCTATCGTCATGTGCATTAAAATGTTATTTAAAAATATCAAAAGAAGAGGAAAAAGATGCTCACAGTACTTTTTGGTCAAAAAAAACTCTGCTCTTAAAATTCAAGTTTATGAATGAATTAATTGAAAGTGATTTCAAACACAATCGGAACTTTTACAAATATTATCTCAGCACGAAGCCAGGACGACAGAATGTTTGCAAACTTTGTTTCATCTGTGCTCTGAAAATTACCGAAAAATTTCTTAATTTGTATTTAAATGCAAGAAAATACCAAAGATATAGACGTACGTATTTCACAAATTTTATGTTCATTATTATCAAAATTATAAAAAATATATTATTATATTTTAATTAATTAATTAATAATATAATAATTAATATACACAATATATATTATAATACATAATATTATACATAATTCATAATTATTATATCAAGTAACAAAGTGGATTACTATTTACTATTTTACTTTTTACTATTTACTATTTTACTATTTACTATTTTACTAATCTATTAACTATTTTCACTAATTTTCATTATTTGCATCGATAAATAAATAAATTACGTTTCAGATTCCCAGAAGAAAAAAGAAGTTCCAGATTCACGGGTAGAGGAACAAACTAAAGAAGTGTGTGAAGCTTCAAATGAACCAGTAGTAAACGTTGACAAATCACAGAATGAGGAACATGAAAATAATGAAAATGTTTTAAAAGAACCAGAACAAAGTAAAAGTTGGAAAAGAATTACTCCATGTGATCATGATTGTCATTTACGGATAACGGAAGACGATCAAGAGCGCATTTTTAATTCCTATTGGCTTAATTCAACAAGAGAATTAAGATATAAATTCATTTGCGACATGTCCGAGATTTTATATGATGAATACAAATTTTCCGTTTCTTATTATCTCAACACAAAAACTGGCATACAATTAGTTTGCAAATCCTGTTTCTGTACTGTAATTAACGAGTCTGCAACATTTTTAAACAACGCCATGAAATTCAAGCGTTTTAAAATGGGACCGATCAGCACATTAAAAACTACAAATCCAGACAATATCGAATCACAAACAAAATCATGTTCTAAAAACTCAGTCTGTGAAACAAGTAAGTCAAGCTAAGTATTAAAAAAGAATTCAAAACTGCAGAAATTAAATAAATGAGAATTAAATGGATAATTAGATTCTCTTTCGATTTTTTTTATTTATTTTAAAAACATGTTTATTAGTTTATTAATGTGTTTATATTTATTATCTTTATTATTATATTTATTCTCATTATTATTATATTTATTCTCATTATTAACATCTTCATTTTCTTTATTAATATTTTTATTCTTTTATCTTTATTCTCTATATTAATATCTATTGTTTCTATTAATATCTTTTTTTTCTTTATTAATATTTATTCTTTTTCTTAATATCTGTTTTCTCTTTATAAATATCTCCTCATGTTATTAATATCTTTTTTCTCTTTATTAACATCTACTCATGTTATTAATACTTTTTTTCTCTTTATTAATATCTACTTATGTTATTAATATCTTTTTTTTTTCTTTATTAATATCTACTTATGTTATTAATATCTTTTTTCTCTTTATTAATAACTACTCATGTTATTAATACTTTTTTTCTCTTTATTAATATCTACTCGTGTTATTAATACTTTTTTTCTCTTTATTAATATCTGTTCTTTTAATCTATTCTTTTCATTTATACCTTTTTCCTCTTTAACAATATCTTCCTTTTTATTAATATCTTTTTTCCCTTCATTAATATCTACTCATTTTATTAATACTTTTTTTCTCTTTTTTAACATCTATTCCTTTATTTTATTCTTTTCATAAATACCTTTTTCCTCTTCATTAATATCTTCCTTTTTATTAATATCTTTTTTCCCTTCATTAATATCTACTCATTTTGTTAATACTTTTTTTCTCTTTATTAACATCTATTCTTTTAATCTACTTTTTCATTAATACCGTTTTCCTCTTCATCAATATCTTCCTTTTTATTAATATCTTTTTCACCCTTTATTTACTGCTCTAATCCTAATTACCTATTTTTCATAAATCAATTTAGATACAAAAGACAACAAAGGTGAAGAAACGGGAACAGATTACGAATATCAGAGGCAATTTTCAGATATAATTGACGGATCAAAAAATTACAAGTATAATTCACTTGACGATTATTTAGAAGATAGCTACAATGCAAGACCACAGATATGTCAATTCAACTGCATCTCAAAAATCACAAAAGAGGGCCACAGGCGTATTTTTTGTTCCTTCTGGTACCAAAAATCACTTTCTTCAAGAATCGATTACATTTATAATTTAATGGAAATACCAAGGGTGCAAAAATATTTATGCAAGGACGCAAATCTAGACAAATTAGCCAAATTCTATCTTTGTTCAGATCGAGGGCGTTCAAGGGTTTGCAAACTTTGTCTCATCTGTATTCTTGACATTTCAAATGAATTAGTAGACGCCGTAATAACAAAAAAGTTAATCAACTTAAAGGGTAAGTTAATAAATCGTATTCTTATTTCAATTATATCATTTTAAACAAATAATTGAAATTTCGTTCAATATTTTAATCAAGAATTTCATTCAATATTTCAATCAAAAATTGCATTCAATATTTTAATCAAGAATTCCATTCAATATTTCAATTAAAAATTGCATTCAATATTTTAATCAAGAATTCCATTCAATATTTCAATCAAAAATTGCATTAAATATTTTAATCAAGAATTCCATTCAATATTTCAATCAAAAATGTCATTCAATACTGTTTTTAAAAAAATCTCATTCAAAAAATTGAAAAATGTAATTTAATATTCTATTTTTAAAAAACTAATTCAAATAATTATGTGGTCCCGAAACTCTCGCACTTTTAATTTATTTATTTTGTTATCTTATTTTAGAAGATTGTACCGTGAACCAAGAATCAACTTCTTCAAGCTCAAGTCATGAAGAAATGGACGAAACTCAGGAGCAAAAAATTGCCGAAAAAATCCAAAAACCCGACAATGCTTTTATCCAAGAAAAATTGAAAGAAGGATGGGGACAACTTCTACCATGCAAAAGAAATTGTCGTGAGAAAATATCCCAAGAAGAACAAAGATATAATTTTTATTCCTACTGGAAAAATTCAACTACCGTGTCAAGAACTAATTTCATTTACAGAATGACGGACAAAGTAAGAACAGCAATGAAACATTCAATTTTTTTCTACCTCCACTCAACAGAAGGCGAAAGGAAAAAAGTTTGTAAACAGTGTTTTCGTCTAACCATAAATGAATCCAATTCTTTCATAAGCAGTGTTTTAAAGTACAAAAAGGAAGAAGAAAACCCTCATCTTTTACCGTTCCTGATCGTTGACAAAGACTACAAAGTCTTAAATCCAAATTCCGGAGCTGTAAACCTCAATTCCGAAATTTTAAATTTAAACGATTACTTTTCAAACGAATCAGTTGACCACGAGGACAACTTGTTACCAAACAACTGGAAACCATTGGTCCCATGTAAAAAGAATTGCAATCTTTTCCTAACCGAATTGGAACAAAAAGAAATGTGTTGTTCTTACTGGAAAGATTCAACATTGGAAGGAAAAACGAAATTCATAACTGAAAGAACGAGACTTAAAGCAACAAAATATCATTTTCCATCAAGTCGTGAAAGTCATGATAGATTGTCAAGAAAATATTTTACAAAAAAGTTTTTCTTTAATACACAACAATCCCAGGAGATTTGTTACAAATGCTTTTGTAATCTCATATTTGAGTCTGATTATTTAATTCATGAAATATTAGAAAACAAATTTTTTGCAGATGAAACAGTTCAAAGTTGTTCAAACGATGATTCAAATCCTAAAGACAAGAAGAATGTAAATGATTCGCTTGAAATAGAGGAAATCACAATAGACGAAGATGAAGAGAATGTGAATATTTCTGATAGTCATTGTATTTGCACGAACCAAACTGAACTAAATAAAAAATGGACTCCTCTTGTTCCTTGCATTAACAACTGTCACTTGAATATAGACAAGTCTGATCAAGAGAAAAATTTTGTTTCCTACTGGGGAGAGAGAACGTTCAATTCGAGATTGAACTTTATTAGTAACATCACTAAACTTGAATTTCAAAAAAATCCTGATGTCAATTCTAACGTATTTCGACTCACTGTGGGATTCTACTTAAATACCAATCAAGGTCGTCAAAAAGTTTGCCATTCTTGCTTCTACCATATTTTCGACGTGTCGAAGACTTTTACGGAAGCGGTTTTCAATCTAAAACTTTTTAACACCATAAGTAAGTATATTTTCATGTTTAAAAAAACTGTATTTGAATATTTAGTATTTTTGGTTTTTTTTTACTTTGGGATACTCTGGAATTAAAGTTTTTTTTATAAATTAAATTAAATATGGTAAATAAAATGAATATAAAATAATAATAAATAATAAGAATAATAAATAATAATAATTCATACATAAGAATAATAAAATAAAATTTTATACACAAAAGTAACAACAAAATTTGATGAACAAAAAATCGCGACTATAAAACTTTATAGAAAAAAAAAAAAAAAAATTGATTGTTTTTTTTTACAGAATTCAATAAATACCTGATGAAAGAGAACATGACATTCCTGTTTTTCAATGATGATAAAAAAATCTCTGAATCGAGTAATTCGAAACCAATTTGTAAGAAATGTATAAATTTCAGTGATATGAAAATTAAGCAAGGTGTGCCTGAGATAATTCACTGCAAAGAAAAATGCACTTTAAGCATACGAGACAAAGATAAAAGCCGATTATTTAATGATTACTGGAGAGAAAAAACAGTCGATTCCAGAGAGAGATTCATCTGTGACATGATTTCAGTTAATTTTGAAGGATCGTGTCAATTTTATTCTTCAAAGACGGATTTTCAACAATATAATGAACAGATATTGAATTATTTCTGTCTCTTTGTAGAAAATAACGGTATCTTTTCAATTTGTAAACTTTGCTTTTGCAACATTATAGACGAGTCTCCTGAGTTCGTTAAAAATGCTGTTAATAAAAAATGGAATAAAATCAGAGTTACATTTGAATCAAGAGATGAAAAAATTAAAAATAAAAACAAAGCAAATGAAGAAAAAGACATTGTTGAAAGCAATTTGAACGTAGAAGAAAAAATGGATCTTGGTATCGAAAAAGAGGAATTTAAAATTCATAATGCGGAAAACGAGAAAGGTGAGATTTTTTCCGCTATTTTTTATATTGTCTATTTTATTTGTGTTCTGCTTATAATTTCAATTTTTCGAATTTGGTTTTTTCGTTTTATTTTATTGTCTTGTTTATTTTATAACTTTAGCTTTTTACTTTACATTTTAAATTATTTTATTGTTCTTTGTTTGTATTTCGTATTTTCTTATACTTCGTATTTTATTGTACTTTGTATTTTATTGTATTTTATTGTCCTTTGTATTTTATTTTACTTTGTATTTTATTGTTCTTTGTATTTTATTTTACTTTGTATTTTATTGTCCTTTGTATTTTATTTTACTTTGTATTTTATTGTCCTTTGTATTTTATTTTACTTTGTATTTTATTGTTCTTTGTATTTTATTTTACTTTGTATTTTATTGTCCTTTGTATTTTATTGTACTTTGTTTTGTTTAATTTTTCGGTATTTCTATATATATATTTCTTTAGTTAGTATATTTACTTGTTTACTATATATTTATTTATTTATATTTATTTACTTTTATATTTCATTATTTTATATTATAATTTAATTCTATATTATTTAAGTCTATAATATTTAATTCTATATTATTTAAGTCTATATTATTTAATTCTATATTATTTAAGTCTATATTATTTAATTCTATATTATTTAATTCTTTATTATTTAATTTTTATATTATAATTTAAATGCACTTTATTTATGTTTCATTTTTTCTCCTTTTTTAGATTCTAAAAGTATTGAAATGAGCAGCGAAACAAACGGAGATTTATCAAACGTGGGCTCAAAATTAATTATAAATCAAGAAGCAGATGCAGTATTATCGCCTTTAAAAAGAAAATTGGACGAAATGAACTCTAAAGAAAACTGTCAAGGATCCTTTGAAATAGCTGTTATAAAAGAAGAACTAGATCTTGAAAACGAAACTGATTTTCGAAACGAAGATTATCAAGATCCACCTTTAAAAATAGCTAAAACTTTTTCAATTCCTGAAATCAAGATGGAAGATAATTTACACAATTCAGAAACGCTATCAAAAACTGATGAAAAATTAAATGATACTTCTCTTTTTCCTAATCTCGATCATGAAGCGAACTCTTCAAAAACGAATCAAATAATTAAACAAGAACCAGATTTTAATGATTGGAAATTAGAAATCGATAATGATCCACAAAAAGATAATAATCCAGAAAATGAAAATGATCAACGCAACAATAATGATCTACAAAACAATTATCCACAAAAAAATGATCTACAAAACAATGATCTACAATACAATGATCCACAAAACAACGATCCACAAAACAATGATTCGCAAAACAATGATCAACAAATCGAAAATGATCCACAAAATGATTCACAAAACGAAGATTTATCTCCAAGAATAACCGCGACTTTCTCAATTCCTGAAATCATATATTTTCCAGACAATTCATCATTATTAGACGAACCGCTTTTAAGTGACAATCCCCCAGAAACAAATTCGTCAAAAAGGAAACAATCAAACAAAAGAAAAGCACCGTTAAAAACAATTGCATCAAAAGCCGAAGAACAAAAAGCTCTAGGAAAGAATGTAGACGAAAGTGTAAAGAAACGAAAAAAACGTCCAAATCGAAATGACAAAGAAATGTTACAAGGAATAATGGAAAAGTTAAACAATAAATTCGGCACTTTTGTAACAAAAGACGAAGTTTTTAACAATAACACTAGAAGTGGATTCAAATTATTCAATCTTGTTGAAACAAAACATTTAGCTGAAGAAGATATTACACAAGTTGAACGTCACATTCGAAAATTTCCACTTTGCGAAAGTTACCACTACAATGGAAATCAAGCAGAAAAATATCTCCCCATGGGTTTAACGTCTAAAATAATGTACGATCTCTACAAAACCGAAGTGACTAATCCAGTTAGTAGTGTTTGGTACAATAAAATTTTAGAGAAAACTGACTTAAAATTCAAAATGTCCTTTTTATCTAAATGTGACGAATGTAACGCAGCCACACTTCAGTACAAATTAGCGCAAGATTCGAGTTCAAAAAGTAAAATTAATTCCCAACGAACAGCTCATCTGCTTCAATCGGAAGAAGCCAATAACTCGAAATCTTTGGACGAGAATTTATCAATTTCTAACAAAGCACTTCACATTTGTTCTTTTGGATTTCAGCAAAGTTTGCCAACGCCCTATCTCTACGAACCTCTCTCTTATTACAAGCAACGTCTTTGGACTTACAGTTTCACAATTCAAAGTATTATTCAAATGAAGAATCACAAAGTCACTAAAAATTCGCGAAACTTTTACATGTGGCATGAAGGAGAAGGCAACAGGTCCACAAACGAAATTTCCTCTTGTTTGTACGATTATCTACAAAATTTACCTCCAAAGATTAAAAACGTTATTCTTTACTCGACTTCTTGCAACGGAGAAAGCAGAAGCAAAACTCTTTCAGCGATGTTTTTGTACCTGGTTGCAAATCATCCAACGTTAGAGAGTGTGGAGCACAAATTTCTAATTTCCGGACATTCTCAACTTGAGGAGAATTTAGGCGCCAGTTATATGCAAGACGTGATGAAAGAAAATCAAGGAAGAATTCACGAACCAAACGATTGGAATGACGCTTTGCAACAGAAATTACAATACGTTGACAAATCCGAATTTGAAGTCAAGAATCCGGAGGAATTTTACGATTTTGATAAAATGAGAAAGGACATTTTCGGTGAAGAAAGCGATAAATTTATCGAAAACGACATAAAATGGTTACGGTACACAAAAGAGGGTGCTTATTATAAAAACGGATGGTTAAAAATTTACGAGTTTCAAGATTTAGGAACAATACCTCTGAAGGATATTTCTAAAATAAAATTGTCAAATCTCGGAACAGTATCTTTATCAAGTGATAAAAAAAGGGATCTTTTGGCATTGCAAACGTTCTTGAAGCCTAGTGTAAAAGAATTTTACGGTAAATTATTGGCAGGCGACTCAGTTCAAAATCAATGCATTGAGAATAATGAAAAAGAAAATTTGACACTTCAATCAAATCCAGAAAATTCGTCTGCAATTTCTCTAAAAAAAGAAGACGGTAATGAAAACATTGATTCAAAGAAGGACGAAGAAATAAAAAGTGTAGAAAAATCTTCTAATCCATGTAAAAATAGTGAGTTTGATATAACAGTAGTGAAGGAAGAAATCTTTTGAAAAGATAGAATTTTAAATAATGTTAAATTATTGAATTTGAATGTATTAAAAAACAAATATGTCTTAAATATTGTAAATTTTGTGAAAATATTTTTTCATTGTGTTATTAAAAGGAATATTTAAAAAAGCAGACGTTTTTATTTATGTAGTTCTTTTTTTCAGAATTTATATATTAAAAATATATATTTAAAATATTTATATATTAATTATGAAATTAAAGGATTAAACTAAATATTAACAATACCGTACACGTGAATAAATATATTTATATATCAAATATAATATAATATATTTAATATAATTTAATTGCCGTTATTATTATTACTATTATTATTATTTTTTTTTCTTCGAGGTTTGGGAAAATGCATTAGGCACCATAGGGGATCCGCGATGAACGCGTGTACCGTGTTTATTATTATTATTATTATTACTATTATATTATTATTTATCTTTATTATTCATAGTTCATGCCATTCGGCTTCAAACGAACTTTCGGTACACCTTTTTATTACTACACTAATTACATTCTTAATTAATAATTAAAGTAAAAATTAAAATATTTGATCATTCAAAGTCAAAAACTTCATTATTATTATTAATAATAATGATAACAATCAAGAATTACAAATCCCTTGCTACTATTAATAATAAATCATTATTATTACTATTATTAATAACAAGTAATTATAATTATTATTACCATTATTATAAATGAATAAATTATCATATTTATTAAATTTAAAATATTTTAAAATCAAATGCAATTTCAAATCCACTTCATTATTATTTTTATAAATATTTTAAAATCAAATGCAATTTCAAATGCACTTCATTATTATTTTTATAAATAATGATAACGATCAAGAATTACAAATCCATTGCTACTATTAATAATAAATCATTATTATTACTAGGATTATTTTATTTGGATTACTAAATAAAATAAAATAAAAATAAAATTATTACTATTATTAATAACAAGTAACTACAATTATTATTATTTTTTTTTATTAAAATAATTCAGAAATTTCTGAATTATTTTAATGTGAAAAATTAACCGACAAAGATAGCGATTTTAGTTCATTACAATAACTATTACCATTATGATTAATGAATAAATTATTATTTAATAAATATGTAAAACATTTTAAAACCAAAAGCAATTTCAAATAAATGCGCGTTTTTTACCCAACCTATTTCGAAACATGCGCAGAATTTCTTTCATCAGCTGATGAAAATCAATGAAAATCTGTTGCTTATGGATTCTAATTTTGTTTTATTCAGTTCTATTTAAATATAAATAAAAAAATGGAAATATTTATTGATACCAAGGGTCAAGAAGATCTTAAAACAAAAACTAAACTAGTGGAAAGTGACGATGATCAGGATTTTGATGGCTTTGGTAAATATAAAAATCATAAAAAGTATAGGTTATGGCCACATGTTTTTAACACGTTTCTTTATAAAAGACGTGTTTTATTTAAAAACATTATAAAACACGTTTTATTTTATAAAAAAATAAGAATATAATGTACACTTTTTTTGGACTATTTATAGGAGTTTGTATTTGCTGTTACCTTTTAATTTTGCAAATGTTTGTTTTTCACGTACTTCTCGTATATAGAAGTTTGTATATTTACAAACAAGTTTGTATATTTTCATAAAAGATTTGCAACACTTCTAAATTGTTATTTATGTTAAAAAAGAAATAACAATAATGTCAAATAATATAAATAAACTCTAGTCGATTGTTTTTTCAACCAACAAATCAATTTAAATAACAATCAAGTAATGTTTCGTTAAACTAAAGTTTATTTTATAAAAAAATACTTATTCTGATCGAGTAAACTTTTAACAAATAATTAACCATCATTGATTCTTAATTAATTAATATATCTACATGTTATTAATTATTAACTTATCCAAATATTTACTTTTCTTAAAAAAATACGCATATATAAATTGCAGAAATCGACCCAACGAAACTAAAAATTCACAGCAAAAGAGAGGCCAAGAAAAAGAGAATAAATCCCTCGAAAGACTTTGATTTAGAAGAGTTTGAAGAAGACATGGGTTGGAAAAACAAGAAAGGAAGACAGCCCGCTAAAGCAACGAGTGTTGTGGAAATAATTGAAGAATTAAATCCACTGAAAAAGGTCCTAAAAAAATCAGCAATCAGGCCAGGTTTCGAGAAATTGAAAAAAATACCCGGATACGACGTTAGTGACAAAAAATTGAAAGAGAGAAGAAAAAGGGAGCGCGAGAAAACCAAAGGAAAGCAATGGTTTAATCTGCCAGCAACCGAATTAACAGAAGAAGTAAAACGTGATCTCGAAATCATCCAAATGAGATCAGTTCTAGATCCGAAGCATTTCTACAAAAGGAATGATATGCAAGGTCTTCCAAAGTACTTCCAAGTCGGAAAAGTTGTCGATTCTCCTCTCGACTACTACAACAATCGTATGACGAATAAAGAACGAAAACGAACAATTGTGGACGAATTAATGGCCGACGCGGAATTCGCTAAATACAATAAACGCAAATACAAAGAGATCATCGAAGAGAAGAGCAAATTGCACTACAAGGCCTACAGACACGCGAGACGACTTAAGAAGAAGAATAAATAGTTTAAGCGATCGGTATAGTATTTATATTAATTTCGATTTTATTTTCTATTCAAGAGCGAATAATTAGATTGAGTTTGTTTAAAATTTTGTTTAAAATAATTTTGTCATTATTTTTTTTCAAATAATTTTGTAATTATTCTTTTAAAAATAATGTTCTTGCCTCGTTGCATTTTCTCTCAATAATTAGATAGATTGTAATTATTTTGTTTATAATTTTCTCGTTGCATTTTTCTACCCCAAAAAAGAAACCAATTCGTTTTGTTATTGTTCATTATTTAAAAAAGTATGGAATAAAATACAAAAGTATTTTCACGAATGTACAAAGTTTGTTAATGTGATTGCAATTTAAAATCCTCCTGTAACTTCAATAGAAGTTCCGTTCACGTAGGAGCTTCTGTTTGAGGCCAAAAATGCTATAACTTCAGCTACCTCTTCTGGTTTTCCAGTCCTTCTCAAAGGAATCATGCCTATAAACAATTCCTTTACTTTATCTGGCACGCTAGCAATCATAGGAGTATCTATAAAAGCTGGAAGAATCGCGTTTACCCTAATACCAAATCTGAAACAATTATTAATTTTTTGTTATTTTTCTTTCATTTTCAAAATCAATTTTTACGTTATTTTGCTTTTATTTTCAAGATTCATTTTTACGTTATTTTGCTTTTATTTTCAAGATCAATTTTCACGTAAATTTCTTTTATTTCCAAGATTATTCGACAAATATTTTACGAGCTTATATTCACTACTTGAAGAAAAGTGATCAACTTTTTCCAATTTAATTTAAAAATTTCAATATTTAAAGTTTCTTTTAATGCATTTTTAAATGAATTTTAGAATTTGTTTTTACTTTCCAAACTCCAAAGCAGCTGTTCTTGTAAGTGCGACGACTCCGGCTTTTGAAGCGGCATAATTACACTGACCCATATTTCCTATTTTGCCTATTATTGATGATATGTTAATTATAGAAGCGCCATCTGATACATCGGCTTCAATCATTTTATTTGCAGCAATTTGAACAGTGCTGAAAGTTCCTCTTAGGTTTACATTCAGCACCTCGTCAAAATCTTCAGCCCTCAGTTTCAAAAGGAAATTGTCTCGAGTTATTCCAGCAGAATTGACTACAACAGTTGGTGGTTTTAAGAAATGATTTGTGCATTTTGTGAAAGCACTTTCGATACTTTCAGGTTTACTGACGTCGACCTCTAAAGCCAAGTGTCCAGAACCTAGTTCAATTTAAAAAAATTAACTCAACGAAAACTGAAATAAAAACTAAAACCAAAATACGAAAAATCCCAACTTTTCTTCATTTTTTCGACCTAATCAAAAATGCCGGAAATGGAATTTTATGGTAAAGTTTAAAATTTAAAGATTTTGAATTTTATATTGAATTTTAAATTGAATGGTTCTTAATTTAATAGTCAAATATTTTACATGATGCGTTGAAAACTGTAATCATTAAATTTACAACAGTTCAATTGTTGAACTAAATAAAAAGGAAGTATTTAAAAAAAGAAAATAAATAAAAAAAGACAATAAATACAAAAGAAAATGAATACAAAAGAAAATAAATACAAAAGAAAATAAATACAAAAGAAAATAAATAAAAAATAAATCTACAACAACTTGAAAGAAAAATATGTAAAAATTGACACCGTTGATAAAAATTAATTAAAATCGATGCTTCGGTTCTAATTAAACAAATTAAATATTAAAAATACAGTCTTAAATATAATAATTGCTTGTTAAAATAAAATTCGTTGCTCCTTTGTATACAAAATTACAAATTACATTATTTACAAAATTTACATTTAAAAACTTGTTTCTGTTCATCAATTTCAGTTTATCAATTTTTTATAATTCCTCTTTAATTGCGTTGAATTTTGTACTTATTTACAAAAAATTAATTTAAAAAAACTTGTTTCAGTTCATAAAAACAATTTTTTAAAATCCCTCTTTAATTGCTTTGAATTTTGTTCTTTAAATTTTACACTTTTTACCAAAATTGAAATTGAATTGAAAAAACTAAAGTCGGAAGTTTGCGCATTTTAGATTGAAAAAAGTAACGCGAAAAGAGTTTTCAGAACGTTCAAACCTTCCAAAAAAGATGTAGTTTGCTCTGCGGCTTTTAAATTTCTATCAGTGGCAATTACTTTGGCACCTTCCCGGGCAAGAATACGGCACGTGGCTTTTCCAATGCCACTGCCGGCACCTAAAAAACTAGCAATGTAGCTTTAAAAGCTCTAGGCTTTTTAAGTTTTAATATAAAATAAAGAATAGATTTAATAGAATAAAAATATATTTAATAGAATAGAAAATATATTTAATAGAATAAAAA
Organism: Ganaspis sp. Gsp50; assembly: GCA_011057455.1. Lineage (NCBI taxonomy): Eukaryota > Metazoa > Arthropoda > Insecta > Hymenoptera > Figitidae > Ganaspis > Ganaspis sp. Gsp50. Next base: position 22,580 of record WNHD01000176.1, on the reverse strand, counting down.
TATATTTAATAGAATACAAAATATATTTAATAGAATAGAAAATATATTTAATAGAATAGAAAATATATTTAATAGAACAAAAATATATTTAATAGAATAAAAAATATATTTACTAAAATAAAAAATATATTTAATAGAATAAAAAAGTACTTAATGGAAAACAAAAACAAGAAGAAAACCTGTGACAAAGGCGATCTTTCCAGCAACAATGTTGGACATCTCGTTATCACTTTAATCAAAAATGGACTTTGGAATCCTTGTAAATAACCTCACAGTACAGAAAACAAAAATTACAAATAATCTGAAAAAGAATAAAACGCGATATAAACCACCAGGAAGAAATTTTTGCGAATCTACCACAAAAAACTACATTTAATCTGCCAATCCTTCTATTTTTTGACTCATTAAGGTAAATCTTCAATTAAACGCAAAGAAATTGAAAGAAACTATACAAAATTTTGAAAACCAAATTTGGAAATAATTTTGAATTGCAAATTACAATTTTCTGTAAATTGTTTCAAATGATAGGATTTATTTATAGATTTTAAAGTAATTGTGATATTTCTATGTCTATAATAAATAAACAATGCAATATTTCTTTTTTTATTGCATGTAAAAGTAATTTAAGAAATAAAATTAAAATCACGTAAGCTAATGAATTTCGTTTCTTTCAGGTAAATGGACCAAAAAGATCCAGAGAATTGAAGAATTACCTTTTAGGATAGATCTCCGTAACCCTAGCATCATCTGCTACTGACGTCAAAGCCGACTGAACTGACGTCAAGGAATGCAACGTGAGTGGTCATGTTTACAGAAAAATTGAACTTGAGGTATTCGCTTCACAGCGCGACGATTGAAAGGATAACGACGCAACTAGCAGAATAATGATTTTATATTGAGATGAGGGGTTTAATACCACATGAATCAGCCTATTATAACAATTCAGAATTGCAAATACTTTATCATGAAAATCCAAACAAGAACATTTTTAATAATAACAGCAAATTATTTTAATAATAAAAACACGTTTTCATGAAAAAGAAAATCAATTTCATTCAGGGCGAAACAAATTTCTAGAGTAAAAATCTTAGTGTCGAGGAAAAGAAAAATTATTTTTAATTTCATCAAAAGGGAGCATTTTCTATAGGGGATTTAACCACCAATGCGCCAAAATTTCATTTTCAAAGGTTAAATATGACGTATGTTTGGCGTAATAAAAAAAAATATAATCCCACAATTTACCATCAATTTTTTTCAGAAAAGCTTTTAACGAATTGATATACATTTTGTCTCTTAAAGCTCTACAAACATTGGCAAATATATTTTAATAGTTATTTTTCCGAGTAAAATATTTCGTTTGGAATTTTAGAAAATTTTGTTTCTAATTCATACAAACTTGAAATTTTTTCTAAGAAACATTACATTTTTTAAATTTAAAAAACAAAAATTTTTAAAATACATTTTCTTATTTTAGACAATTTTCTCAAAACTAATTTACGTCTGGGCCAAGAGTTTAAACAAATTATTATTATATAAAAAATTAGTTCCATTTGCATATTTGCCTATTTCGATAAAATCAAATATATTTCGTTCCATATTTAATTGCTAATATATTTCTTTCTATTTTTAATTTCTAATACATTTCATTCTATATTTAATTTCTAATACATTTCATTCCATATCTAATTTCTAAGATATTTAATTCTAATATTGATTTGCTCCAATTTTGGGAAAGAAATACGTTTATTGTAAAATGGTTTTCAGTATTCAAAATAATTAAGATTATAAATACTAATAGTAAAATTCGAAGCAAAAGGCATGCATAATTAATGTTCAATGCGATAATGAAATACGTTTTAAATATTATTGAAAAATTAACATCACGTGACATTTGTAATACGAGGCGGGTAACTCGATTGAAAAGACTTCTACTAACACAAGAAAAGTCAAATTCTAAATCAATTTTTAAAAAATACGTTCCTTTGAGTAAGGAAGTAATTTGAGTTCCCTTGAAGCAATATTTTATATTTAAATAATATTCTTTCCAATAAAAGAAGGGTTTCGGAACCCAAAACGTGTGACTGATCATAATTCGTGAAACCGGAGTTGCGCACTGGAAAGTAAATATCCCACAATAGCGTAACTATTCCAGGAATATTTGGGAGTCATTTAAAAAAGACCAATTTTAATACAAGATTTTTATCATTCAAGAAACGAATTTTTGTTCGTTGCCTGCTTTTACATTTTTTTTGTGTTATTATCGACTTTGATAGGATTAAGAAAAACAGAATTTCTTTTTATAAATTAACATTTTAAGAAAATTCGATTTCTTTTAAAGAAATTGTCAATCAATTAAGAGTTTTATGAGAGAATTTATCCTAATTAAATATTCCATATGGTAATTTTTCAAATAATTGCATTTTTTGTATAATTTTCCAATTAATTGAATTTTCTAATTAATTGAATTTTCTATATTGTAGTTTTTCAATTAATTGAATTTGTTATATGATACTTTATCAATTAATTGAAGTTTATATATGATATTTTTTTAATTAATTGAATTTTCTATATAATTTTCCAATTACTTGAATTTTCTATATTGTAGTTTTTCAATTAATTGAATTTTTATATGATACTTTTTCAATTAATTGAATTATTTATATGATACTTTTTCAATCAATTGAATTTCTTATGTGATACTTTTTCAATTAATTGACTTTTCTATAGAATTTTTTATATGATACTTTTTCAATCAATTGCATTTTTTATATTATACTTTTTCAATTAATTGAATTTTCTATAGAATTTTTCAATTAATTGATTTTTTATATGATGCTTTTTCAATTAATTGAATTTTCTATGTGGAAATTGATTAAACTTTCCACATGATGAAATTATTCAATTAGTAATTGCATTTTTTATTTTCTAGGTTTGAACCACCTTTGATTTTGTGATTGTATACAAAAAAATACGTTCTAAAAAACAAAAACGCATGTTCTGTCTCAAGATCTACTGTGAGAACAACAGAAGCAACAAAATTTGGTCGGATACACAACAATTTAGAAAAAAAATTGAAATCCATATTAAAGCTATAATCTACGAGAGGAAATGAGTCAAATCGCACGGAAATCGAAGAAAAAGTTTAAACAAAAATTTAATCATAAAAATAATATCAGGTAATATTAATTTGTTAATTAATTTATTAATATTAATTTGTGGATTGTAATTTGTTAATATTAATTTGTGGATTGTAATTTGTTAATATTAATTTTTGGATTGTAATTTGCATATTTATGCATCAATGAACACTTAAATTGAAAAAAGGATTTTTCAATAATTTTTTTCAAAAATTAATAAGAATGTAAAACTCTTAAAAAATCTATGAACTATTTTAGGTATAAAAGAATGTTTCAATTCAAAAGAAACTTCAATGATTGTTTATTTCAATTCATTTCTCTAGATAGTCGATAATTAAAACATCTTTTCTTAAAAAAGGTAAAATTTCCTTCAAATTTAAATAGTCACTTTTAAAAGCTATTAAAAATTTACAAACTCAAAAACGAAACAAGAATGATGAAAATTGAAAGTGTACGTATTTATAGATTCAAGAATATTGTTTCACAAAATTACTTTAATAAAATAAATACATAATTAAGTAAAATAATTAAAAATTAAATAAAATAATTAAATAAAAATAAAAAATAAATTGATGTAGAGTCTGAGCTTTTACTTTTTACAACAAAGTTCAATATTTTCAAACAAAACAAGAAATAAAAAATACATAATATTAAGGATTCGTAATCTTAAATGTTCATTATTAAATGTTCATTAAGGAATGAAAATACACGCTGATGTTGAAGCAAATTCAATTTCAAATTCAATTTGAAGTAATTTTCAACTATCGAAACAAAATTCTATATTTCAAAAGTAAAACAATTTGAATACAGTCTCATTTTTGATGAGAATGTAAAAAAATACCAAAACAAATACATAGAAATACAAATAAAAAATCAAATCCAATTAAATCTTAAATTAAATTCTTCTTTCAAAATTTTGAAAACATCAATACTTTCTCTCAAAAAATTGCGTTTTTCTTTAATTTTTCCTGTTAATAAATCCACGTCCTCAAATATTGGAAATTATTGTTTGCCATTTATTTCAGATTAAATCGAAAACGAGATCTGAAACGCGTTTCCATAAAATGACAAAGCCTTGCCTATCAGCGAAATATCTACGGCACTGACGTCGTCCTCGGCATCTCGTGCCAGTTTTCTTTCGATACGGCTCGAGACCAGATAGGAGTTTCAAACCTAGTGCATGTGTCACCGATGAAAATTACTGACGAGCGTGCACGCATCTCGCGCGTACAGGGATCAAGTTCGCGGCATGCTGCGGATCCTTGAGGTGTTAACTGGATCCGCTGGGAAAAAGAAAATCAATTACGACAGATTTAGGAGACGAAAACACAAGGGTTTTTACCAAGCGTCTTGGTGTATTGTCGACAGCGACAGCAGCTTGATTTGAGGGTCAACCGGCTCTGGCAGCACCGGTTACAGGAGTAATTTGAGCCGCGACGACACTTCAGGATGTTCTACCCTCCAGGAAGATGGCCGTGATCGGCGAATCAAGGTACAAATTCCCACCATTAAAAACTATTGTCTCCGAATCTAGCTCTTTTTTTCTACCTAGCTTTTTTCTACCCATCTTTTTTCTGCCAATCTTTTTCTCTGCCTATCTTTTTTTACGACTACACTTTCCCGTTAACTTCATTTCAATCGGTCAAGCAAAGAATTTTCAAGGATATACCTTTCTCAAATTTGCTCCTTTCTTTCATCCTAATTTATTATTAGCCAATTTCGAAAGAACAAAGGCAAGAGGTTTTGGAAATCCCGGGACGGAAATAAATTAAACGGATTATGAATCTTGTCCAGCAATGGTACTATTTTCGTGAAATAAAGATGTGATTTCTAGTTTAATTTGGAACTAAATAAGCGCAAATATGTCAGTTGTATCTGTTTTGTCTATTTAAGTGAAATAACGGATTTCAGAAATATTGGGTGCAGATTTCAAAAATAGTAAAATAAAATAAAATAGTTAAATAGGTGCAGTATTAGAAAGATGCAGTTTCAAAAAATGAAAGGTGCAAATTCCAAAAATAGTGGAAAAATGCAAATTTCAAATTATTAAGACGCAGGCTCTAAAAATATTAGAAAAATGCAGTGGTGGTAAAAAAAATAGTAGAAAAATGCAAATTTCAAATGATTAGAAAGATGCAGATTCCAAAAATATTAGAAAGATGTAGATTCCAAAAATAGTAGAAAAATACAAATTTCAAATTATTACAGTAGGCTCCAAAAATAATAGAAAGATGTAGATTGCAAAAATAGTAGAAAATGCAAATTTCAAATTATTATGCACACTCAAGAATTATATTAGAAAAATGCAAATTTAAATTATTAGAAAAATACACATTTTAAATTATAAGAAAAATGCAAATTTCAAATTATTAGAAAAATGCAAATTTAAAATATTAGAAAAATACAAATATTAAATTATTAGAAAAACACAAATTTCAAATTATTATTCAAACTCCAGAAATATTTCAAAAATGCAATTTTAAATTATTAGAAAAATACAAATATTAAATTATTAGAAAAACGCAAATTTCAAATTATTACACAAACTCCAGAAATATTTCAAAAATGCAAATTTAAATTATTAGAAAAATACAAATATTAAATTATTAGAAAAACACAAATCTCAAATTATTATACAAGCTCCAGAAATATTTCAAAAATGCAAACTTAAATTATTAGAAAAATACAAATTTGAAATTATTAGTAAAATGCAAATTTCAAATATTTTACAAATATGCAAATTTCAAATTATTACAAAAAAGAAATTTTCAAGTTATTAGAAAACTGAATTTCTAAAATACGAGAAAGATAAAAATTTGAAAAATATGTGAAAGATATGGATTTAAAAATATAGGAAAAATACTAATTTAAATAATATGGAATATAGAAACGTGTCTTATTAATTAATGGTTCAATTCATGATAATATTTATATCTTAGAAGCAAAAATGTGATTTTCTTCTATGCTTATGACTCGAGCGATTGATAGTGTTTAAGAAATAAGATATTAAAAACATTGTCTTGTTGTCTAACATGAAATGCTGACAAAGCTTCTTGTCAAGTAAATGTAAATTGAATGTTAGATTTCAAATTCAAAGTGAATTGAAACTTTAAACTTTTAAAAAATGTTCTTTAAACAAAGTATAATACATTATTTTTAGCTTTAAACAATAACAATATTTTTAATTAATATAGATATCATTAATATAAACATAATTGATCCATATAATTGTAATATGGATTTTTTTTAAATTGTTATAAAAAACTTAGCGAATTAAGTAAATATTAATAAAATAAAATTTTAAAGTATCAACAAAGGCTTGTCAGTGAAATATTGAACAGAATAAACATCTGAGGGAATAGTTGTCTAAATATAGGAATATATTAAAGGAATTGTTTTGAAATTAAAGAATTATTAATATAGAATCTACACGAAGAATTTGATAAAACAAATTTGTTTTTCTAAAAATTTGTTTCTGCAACAAATGTTTTTTTTTTTAAATTTGTTGCTTTAATAAATTTGTTGCTTTAATAAATTTGTTGCTAACAAATTTGTTTTTGTAGAAAATTTGTTGCTGAAAAATATAATTATTGCTGTAACAAATTTGTCTTTGTACAAAAGTTGTTGCTGTAATAAATTTGTTGCTGTAACAAATTTGTTTTTGTAAAAAATTTGTTGCTGTAACAAATTTGTTTTTGTAAAAAATTTGTTGCTGTAACAAATTTGTTTTTGTAAAAAAATTTGTTGCTGTAACAAATTTGTTTTTCTAAAAAAATTTGTTGCTGTTCTCTTAACTATTCAGTTTGTTACTTTAACAAAACGAATAAATTAATGTTGTTCTATAAACAAATTGCTAAAGTAACACAAAATTAGTTGCAACGACGAATAAATTTTAAATAAATTTAAGTAAGTTTGCAGTCATTTTAAGATACTTGTTTTTACAGTGTACGAATAAAATAGTCAGGTAGACAAAATTTATGAATAAAATACTTAAGTAAACGAAAAATATGAATAAAATTTTTAAATTAACAAAACATATATAAACAAAATAATCCAACTGTTTCAGCGATATTGTTAGGGGCAGAATTTTAAAACTAAAAAGTTGTACAAGCACTAAAATCTAATCTAAATCTATAAACAAAATAATAAATTTTCCTAACTATATATAAAAAATGGCATATAAATATATTGCATATAAATTTTATATATAAAAACATAAAAGAACAAAGTAGATCAAATATTCGAAAAACACGAAAACGTTGTCTAAACGTATTATTATAGAATAAATTCATTAAAATACTAAATTATTAAAAATAGAGGAATAAATTCATTGAAATACTAAATCATTAAAAATGTCCAAAAATAATCCAAACAAATTTTTGTTCAACAGGTTCCATTCAGTAGTCCACGTGAGAGATCTGAAAGAAACTTATAGTCGCAAAATTAAGGGGATTTCAAGTATAACTTCGCCTGTTCGTCATCATAGGAAAAGAAAGAGTCGATCAGCTCTCAAGAACACAATGTCGTGTTCGCGAAATGCTGATCAAAGTGAAATCAGCGATCCAGAAGATGGATCATTGGACACCGATCCTCTTAGGTAGAATATTTAAAAATCCTTTCTCTACTTTTACTTTTAGATCAATAAACCTTTCAGAAAGACTTTTTAGAATCGAGGACATAATTAACGTCATTCTCCAATTTATCTAATTAAGAATCATAAGAATCTGAACAAAAGAAATTCAGTCTAAAATTCAACGCGACGAATTTAAATTCGTTTTTTATTCGTTTCTCGGAGAATAGATTAGAAAGATTGTCAATTGGCAAGTGATAAGATAGTATTTTGATTATTGCGGAATTTGGGATTTTAATTCTTGCTGCTTAAACAAAATAAAGGAATTGTAGAGTGGTTTCAAGTATTAACGACTCTTTTTTAAAATATCGGATTGAAATTTAATTTAAAGTATTTTGTTTCATGTCTTATTCGTTTATTTTATTTTATTTATTTTTATTTTATTTTTTGTTTATTATTTTTGTTCATCATTTATTGTCCATTATTTTTTGTTCATTATTTTTTGTTTATTATTTTTGTTTATTATTTTTTATTATTTTTGTTTATTATTTTTTATTATTTTTTATTATTTTTGTTTATTATTTTTTATTATTTTTGTTTATTATTTTTTATTATTTTTGTTTATTATTTTTTGTTTATCATTTTTTGTTCTTTATTTTTTGTTCACTATTTTTGTTTATTTTGTATTATTTTTGTTTATTATTTTTTGTTTATCATTTTTTGTTCACTATTTTTTGTTTATCATTTTTTGTTCACTATTTTTTGTTCATTATTTTTATTTATTATTTTGTATTATTTTTGTTTATTATTTTTTGTTTATCATTTTTTGTTCACTATTTTTTGTTCATTATTTTTTGGTAATTATTATTTGTTTATTATTTTTTGTTCACTATTTTTTGTTTATTATTGTTTGTTTATTATTTTTTGTAGACTATTTTTTGTTTATTATTTTTTGTTTATTATTTTTTGTTCACTTTTTTGTTTATTATTTTTTATTCATTATTTTTGTTTATTATTTTTTATTTATTATTGATTCTTTATTATTTTTTGTCCACTATCTTTTGTTTACTATTCTTTGTTTATTGATTTTTGTTCATTATTTTTGTTTATTATTTTTTATTTATTATTGTTTGTTTATTATTTTTTGTTCACTATTGTTTGTTTATTATTTGTTGTTCACTATTTTTTGTTCACTATTCTTTGTTTATTGTTTTTTGTTCATTATTTTTGTTTATTATTTTAATTATTGTTTGTTTATTATTGTCTGTTTATTATTGTTTGTTTATTATTTTTTGTTTATTATTTTTCGTTTATTATTTTATGTTAATTATTTTTTGTTTATCATTTTTATTATTTTACTTTTACCATCGCAAATTATTTTTTCTGGTCAACAATACTTTACAATTTGATTCTGGTCAATGCCAAAAGAACATTTTTGTAAATAACAATATTTTGCGTTTAATTATTCTTATATGTTTATTATTTTATTCATACTTTTTCATTATTTATACTCTATTCCATGTACACCTAATAAGTTTTTACAGTTTGTTCCCTCTACATTTTTCCCTTGCTGATATTATTTCATAAATATTAATTTATGTTTATTATTTTACTTGTAATATTACATTTGTATAATTTCGTTCGTACGAGGGGCCGCACACAAATCACAAAAGGCTTTTATTTATAAATAAGTTAATAAATTATTTTAAAAAACCTCTTTATTTAAATTATATACAACCCCTTATTATATTTCTATGATTTTATTTGCACGATTTTTTGTATTAAAGAATCTAATGACACTTTCGGACAAATCGGTTTTTTACATTCTCATCAATAATGAGAGTCTATTTATTATTTTTATTATTTTATTTATTATTTTAAACAGCACATTAATATTTTTTGTATTACTTTATTCAATGGGAAATATTTGTCTTCATTGAAAATTTGCTAAATAAATACAAATCTAATAAAGTTTTTAATTTAAGTTTATAATTTAAGTTTATAATTTAAGTTTATAATTTAAGTTTCTAATTTAAGTTTTTAATGTAAGTTTTTAATTTAAGTTTCTAATTTAAGTTTTTAATTTAAGTTTCTAATTTAAGTTTTTATTGTAAGTTTTTAATGTAAGTTTCTAATTTAAGTTTTTAATTTAAGTTTCTAATTTAAGTTTCTAATTTGTCAACAGATACGAGCTGCGTAATATTCAGAGTGTGATACACGTAATGCGTCAAAATATTGAGGCGCTCAATAACCGATTTGCCGGTTTTCAAGACCCACCCTCGATCTACTTAACGGAATACCAAGAACTGACTAGCAAGTTGCACGAACTAGAATCTAAGCAACAAAAGCTGAATGAACTGCTCAATTCAACAACGTCCGAAGGTGCTACTTCAACAGAAAATAACTCTCACTCATCTGCCAAGCATCGCACACCCAGAACTCCACTCAAGTCCCTCGTCAGAGCCTATCTTCCAAACCAACAACGGACAAGTGTTCAAGTCCGCGAAGGTCTCTCTTTACGAGACGCTCTCGCAAAAGCCATGAAGCTGAGGAACCTCACCACCGAAATGTGCATGGTCTACATTGTAGGAATCAACGACTCGAAGCACCCCATACCCTGGGACACGGACATTTCCTCCCTAGAATGTGACGAAATCTCTGTCGAGATTCTAGACAAATTCCCAATAGCCACCTCCATTTCGCACAATTTTGTGCGCAAAACCTTCTTCTCCCTCGCCTTTTGCGAGTGCTGTCGCAAGTTGCTCTTCCAGGGATTCCTCTGCAGAACCTGCAACTACAGATTCCATCAAAGATGCGCAGGTGGTGTGCCAGCACTCTGCCACCAAACGCGAATGCAGGACACCTATTACCAAGCCCTCCTCGCACACAATCCAGAAACATCTGCGGGCATACTGCAACTGCCCTCGGGGTACGGATTATCAACAACTCTGGCTACTTCCAGGAATTCTAGGCACCCTAGACTACTCGGACAACAGGATCGATCAAGCTCTGCTCCTAATGTATGTTTCAATATGGTGAAGCCCACCGGAGAGCCCATCAACTTGGAAGACTACACTAGGTCACAATGTCTTACTCGACCTGTTGGAGCAGCCCAGAATCCTATGTCTCCTGGAAGTAGCCCCACCAAGCACAGTCAGTCCACGCAGGCTAGTCCCACCAGTACTTTAAGGCCAAAGCGTCCGAGGGCGCGATCTGCCGACGAATCATCCAAAAATCTCCTGGCTCCTCGAGAGTCAATCGAGGATTGGGAAATACCAGCGGAGGAAATTCTAGTCGGACCTCGAATCGGTTCGGGATCATTTGGAACGGTTTATAAGGCACACTGGCACGGACCAGTTGCGGTGAAGACTCTTAACGTCAAGATCCCGACTGCGGCTCAACTTCAAGCATTTAAGAATGAAGTGGCAGTTTTGCGAAAGACGCGCCACGTCAATATCCTACTTTTTATGGGCTGTGTCAGCAAACCGCAGTTGGCTATAGTGACACAGTGGTGCGAAGGGTCGTCTTTGTACAAGCACTTGCATGTTTTTGAATCGAAATTCCTGTTGTTAACATTGATTGAAATCGGTAGACAGACGGCGCAAGGAATGGATTATCTGCACGCGAAAAATATCATTCACAGAGATTTAAAGAGTAACAATATCTTCTTGCATGATGATCTGACGGTGAAAATTGGAGATTTTGGTCTGGCGACAGCCAAGACGAGATGGTCGGGATCATCACAGTTTCATCAACCGACGGGGTCGATTCTGTGGATGGCGCCCGAGGTGATTAGAATGCAGGAGGAGAATCCTTACAGTTTTCAGTCGGATGTTTACGCATTTGGAATTGTTCTGTTTGAATTGTTGGCTGGTCAGTTGCCGTATTCGCATATTAATAACAAGGATCAGATTCTTTTCATGGTTGGAAGAGGATTTCTACGTCCGGATTTGAATAAATTGAGATCGGATACTCCGAAAGCTCTGCGCAGATTGACTGAGGATTGTATCAAGTTTTCGAGAGATGAGCGACCGATCTTTCGACAGATCTTGGCAAGCCTAGAAGCTCTCCTTCGGGGACTTCCTAAGATTACGAGATCTACCTCGGAACCTAACCTCAATAGGACTCAACTGCAATCAGACGATTTTCTCTACACGTGTGCTTCGCCCAAGACGCCTGTCAATTTTCAATTTGGAGGGTTTCCCTTTCTCCCGAGTGGAAACATTTAAGTTAATCAATTAACTTAACACATTCACGTTTGTAACTTAAGGTGTTTGAGTTGATAACTTGAAGAATTCAAATTTATAGCTTGAAGATTTCATATTCAAAACTTGAAGGTTCTACATTTAACTTGAAGATTTTATATTAAACTTGAAGATTTTAAATTTAACTTAAAGATTTTAGATTTTTAACTTGAAGATTTAAAATTTATAACTTGAAGATTTTAGATTTGTAACTTGAAGATTTAAAATTTATAACTTGAAGATTTTAGATTTGTAACTTGAAGATTTCAATTTTATCATTTGACGATTTTACACTTGTAACTTGAGGATTTCACATTCATAAATTGAAGATTCCAAGTTTAAAACTTGAAGATTTCAAACTGAGGAGGCACAAGCAATAATTCGTTAAGAACGCAAACTTTTTTTTCTACTTACAGTGCAGGTCAGACGAAGCACGTAAAGTAGTACATTGTCTGACCAATACCATAAGTAGAAAATAAAAAGTCCGCGCACCTGACGAATTATTGCATGTGCCCCCTCAATTTATAACTTGAAGATTTCAAATTTATAACTTGAAAATGTCAAGTTTGTAATTCGAAGATTTCAAGTTTATAACCTGAAGTGTTCAAGTTTATAACTTGAAACATTCAAGTTACAAATTTGAAACATTCAAGTTACAAACTTGAAACCTTCAAGTTACAAACTTGAAGCATTCAAGTTAAAAACTTAAACTATTCAAGTTAAAAACTTAAAGCATTTGAGTTAAAAACTTAAACTCTTCGAGTTAAAAACTTAAAGTATTCGAGTTAATAACTTGTGGTATTCAAATTAATAACTGAAAATATTTAAGTTTATGTCAATTTGCGAGAGAATTAGAAATGATTAAAAAAAAGCGAGAAACATGATAAACTTATTAGATAAACAAAACAATCTGTATAAAATCTTTTTCAACAATATTCGCACTTAAATCACTATTGACCGCTTGATATGGTCGAGCAATCTTTATATGTAAGATGTTAACGAACGTGGTAGTATAATTGTCACCGATAAAGTCGTTACGCTATAAAACTAATTGACGAACGACGAATGTCTAATAAAATAAAAGTTTGTCCAAGTGGATCGGAAACATTTCATCAGTTTCGAATTTTAATTTTTATGGGAATTTTTCTATTTTAAAGCAAAGATAGCAAAGAAAGTAAAGAAAGTAAAAAACGAAAAGAAAGCAAAGAAAGTAAAGAAAGTAAAAAAAGTAAAAAAAGTAAAAAAGCAAAGAAAGTAAAAAAGTAAAGAAAGCAAAGAAAGTAAAGAAAGCAAAAAAGTAAAGAAAGCAAAAAAGTAAAGAAAGCAAAAAAAGTAAAGAAAACAAAGAGTAATTTGCTTTAGATTTGTCATAATAACAATCTTAGGTAATTAATTACATTATTTATATTTATTTATTTATTATATAATCAGTAAACTTGGTTAATAATAAACAATCAATTCTAGTAAAACTACTCAATCGTAAGTTTAGTTATTATTTGTTACCAATTATTTATTTCTGTTTTCATTTTTCTGCTGACTATTTCTCTATTCTATTCTCTATTATTTGTTTATTGATTACAAATGGGCAAATTGTTTATCTAAATAAGTTTTAATGCAAAACATGTAAACATTTGATAAGAAAAAAAACTTTAAATAAAAGAAAATAAATGATTGGAAACAAAAACTGATACTTTAAACATGAGCGAAAATTTCTAGTTTTTTAGGAATTAAAAAGCTATAAATCCTGTAATGAATTTGAAAATGGAAATTTTTTCGATCCACTTTCTAATCACTTGAATCGAATTCTGATACACTTTTCTTGATCACATCACTTTCTTGAGAAAAGCATTTTCTTGTATATATATGTGCACATAGGTCATAAACACACAACTGTATGAGAGTAAAAGAGAGGATCCTTTAAAAGGATGTAAAATTGCAAAGTAAATTAGTAGAAATTTACATTTTATTCGCGTCTGCCTTCAATTAAACGCGAATTATATGTTTTCTAAGAAGTGCTTTTGCATCTATTTACTTTTTCTCTTCTATTTTTATTTTATTTAGTATTGTCAGTCATAAAACTTCAAAATTTATTTAAAAATTGGAAAATGCAACTATTAAATTTTTGTTCCTTTGTTTTATTAATTAAAATAACTTTTTGATTATAAAGTTGATATTGTGTACTATTTAAAATTATACTTTTTTTTGCGACATTAATTTTTTTAATTATAAATTTTATAAATTTGAAAAAGAAAGTTTGTGAACAAATTCAAATTGCATATTAAGCTAGAAAGAGAGTGTGTGTATTATATATTTATAAACATAAATGTAGTTAGAAACTTTTGCCCATATTACAAAAGTTGAAAACAAAAAACTGACTCAAATGGTGATCATAAAATTTCAAATTTTTAATATCTAAAAACACAAAGAATTTTCTGACACTTGTGTATTTATGTTATTAATTGTAAACTTTTTACAAAACAAAAATAATCCTGAAAAATAAATCTTCAAAATCGATGATCTTATTATGTAACGGAAATTTTCATCATGAACGATTTATTATGAAAATGATTTAAAGAATGGTTTTTTTATAATTAGTGTTATAAACTTATATAGACAATAATTGAGTTTTATTGGATATTTCAAATGTTTGTCAAAACTTGTAATGTCTCAATATTGTTCTTATGTGTAAAACTTTCTTGTCATCTTGATAAATTTTAAGTAATTATCTTTATAGAAATATTTAAATGTAGTTATTTATTGACACATTTTCGTGATAGTCGTTCATACCAAATTGTTTATGTGGGTGGACTTTTAAAATTTGTCAAAAACTGTATTCTACACAAAATTAATCATTTTTTGTGAGAAAAAAGTTTTTTTAAAAGTTAATATAAAAAAAAACTACTCATGACGAAAAACTGTGTTCTTAATAGCAATCCCCATCATTGAAATTTTTTACTTAATTATTGTGGATACAGGGTGTCTAACAAGGTTTCAAAAAAAAATTCCCTGCCTTTTCCCTGACTTTTCCACGACTATTTCCAGACCACTCCCTGATTTCCCCGGCTGTTTATTGATTTTCAAAATCTAAAATTCGTAAAAAATTCTCAATTTTTTTTTTTCAATTATAAATACGCTCATTTATTAAACACATTTATAATTGATAAATAAGATTTTAAAAGAAAAATTAATTTATACACTTTTAATTGATCATTCCGGTCCTAAATCTAAAATTACATGCAGGTGTTACAAAAAATTCATTTATCATAAGAATAGTCAATTGAAAATATGTAAACAATTTGTGATCTTAGGTCACTAAACGATTAACGAATTTTTAATTGACACAAAAGGTCCTAAAAGAATATTCATGCATAATAATAATTATAATTATTTAATACTATTGTACTATAATTATCAATTAATAATGTGTAAATAACTTGTGGCCTTTGGTCCAGTGACCAAAGGCCACAAATGATTTACACATTTTTAATTGAAAATTAAGGTACTAATACAAACATTTTCATATTAATAATTAAAAATTTAAGATTTAATGAACAATTATTATTATTATTATTATTAAATTGCAATATTCAAAAACACTTTAAAATATATTACAAAAATATTAACGAAATGAATAATTCTTTTAGAAATTAGAAAAGAATAAGCAAAGTAATATTTAGAAGAAAAGAATGTTTAAAACAAGTTACAAATAAATAAACAAATTAACTATATTTTAATAAAATAAATTAAAATAATGTTAAATTGTACTTTATGATAATATAACAAGGATTTTATGTTCCAAAACGCTACTATTTTTTTCGGTCAGAACTGAATAAATAAAAATATTTTGAAGGCCAACGAAGATAACGAGAAACGAGGAAAATCTTTGTAGAAACAAAATGATGATCGATTAGAAAAACATTTAGAGCCAATAAAATATCTTAGTGCAATGTAAATAATAAACTACCTTAAATCGATAAGCACAGAAGCCAAAACAACCGCATGAAATATTAGAGGAACAATGGAGTATCCCTACTCATTTTCATCTTATTGTGTTAGCAAACATTATAATAAATTTGAATTTTAAAAATTCATGTAAATAAACATGTAAAACAAGGAAAAATCGCAAAGTGACAAAGTGGATAATATAAAAGCCAACAATTTCAAAATATTGACTTTTGACAAAAGAAATATAGGTACTACCTTTTTAAAACCTGAAAGAAATAATTAACATCCTAATCTAATATTACTGCATAATTTAATAAATAACTTTTTGTAAGTAAAACATTAAATTGGACTGAACTTTGTAATTTCTGTTCATAATAATTATATATTTTTATTTTATTTATTTGTAATATATATTGTAAATAAAAATTTATTTCTTGTTCACAATTTTATAAATTCATTGAAATACGTGAACAGTGACACTTTTAGATTAGTAGAAATTTATGAAAGAAAAAGAACTCTAAATGAAATAAATTAAAAATACATTTTTTTCTTGGCATAAAAATTAATCGATTTAATAATTGTAGAACAAAATTCACTACTTGATAATATTTCAAATGATTCATTATATTCTTAAAACACCGCAACCGCGAGCCAAGAAAAAATCCTGGTCTAAGAAAAACAGAACAATAAATATCCACTCACTAATTAAATAAATCAATTCTTAGTTTTAATTTTTTCCAAGTCAATTGATTTAATTAGTGGTCACTCAGAGATTTTTCAAAAAAATTGCAACCTGTCTCAGTTATATCACTGAAGACAAGAGGGACTTCCCAAATACGGTTTGTTTCCCACGTTGATAAGGTCGGCAGCAGTCTTTCTTCGATCCAGGAATCCCATCTTTTCGTCGATTATGTAGGAAACTCTTCTCTGCGTATCTTCTTTCCTCCTAGTCCTTCTTCACCGGGGATGAGGAACATTGAAGACACAAAAACCATGGAAGTATGGTTCGTCATCACGGCTAAAAACAAACAAAAATTATTAATTTTGTGAAACACATAAATTAAAATAAAAATTTGTTAAACCTAAAATTTTACATTGTATTTACATTGTTCTTTTATTTATAAAAATATAAATACTTATGTATCTTAAATTATTAAATGAGAATTATTATGTTAATAATAATTATAAAACTGACAAATCATTACTACCTTTTAAATAACCTGTCTAAATTTAACCAGCCTAATTTATTTATTGCTCTAAAGATTTTCCAAAATAGTTCAATATAGTAGTTCACTACTTCATGTACAAAATTATTTTTTAAGGAATTAAATAACTCTACATATTCAAATTAATCTATAAAATGATAAAGTTAGCGACAAATAGCAAAACTATAAATAAAAACAATGTTAAAATATTTCGAACACTGTGCACTGACTGTGCATAACCTGTAAAGTAGAATGCAAAAAAAATTGGATTAATGGACATTTTCGTTCTAATTGCTAACAAAATTTGATCTTAGTAGTGCAGACAAGGCTTTGAATAAAAAAATCTATTAGTAAATGGTGAATACTTACAATTTCCTTGTTGAAATTGAAAAACGGTACCTGTTGCTGTTGCCGGTTGGGCATCCTGGAGGGAAATGATCTTTTTCGCGGTAGAAATATAATGCTGATTTCTGATTGGTTGTTGCATTTCATTTGAAAATCAGTTAATAACAATTATTTTTCGAGACTTTCTAGGTTTTAGATCACGATATTTATAGAAATGTTTTTACAGAATGAACATAAATTCATTTTATTACTTGTATTTTGTCTTTACTGTTAATCATGAATTTAGATTATACGAAAAATAATAGTTAGAAATAATGTAATTTCAAATTATAATGTTGGGAGAAACGTATTTATTAGCCAATCAGAAGAAAGTTACGCCATGAATACAAGCAGCCAATAAGAATGCAGCATTTCCGCGCTTCCCTCTGACTTCCCTCCAAAATCGTTCAAGACGCCATATTGATTATTATTGAATATCATAGCACCTGATTTTTCCACAAAAAGCCTCAAAAATCGCATTATTTTAGTGAAATTCTGGTCAACTTTGTGTCACATATCGTTGTTAAGGTAAGTTTTAGTATCAGTGTTAAAATTTTTGTAAAATTAATCTGTTCTTGACAGTATTTCAAGAATTTGTTCAACTG
Source organism: Ganaspis sp. Gsp50 (assembly GCA_011057455.1). NCBI lineage: Eukaryota > Metazoa > Arthropoda > Insecta > Hymenoptera > Figitidae > Ganaspis > Ganaspis sp. Gsp50. The sequence continues at coordinate 4,490 of WNHD01000176.1, read as the reverse complement.
TCGTGAGATTGTTGTGTTTGTCGGTTATTTTTGTCAAATGCAAAGTAAATGAGAAATTAAATGTTTAATTCTACTTCCTTTGTGTTTTTCAGCTGTCCTGGAGAGATGGTGAATAAAAAAAGTAGTTTCCAAAAGCCAAAAATGTCTTTAATGACTACATATTTGGTATTTTCTAAAAGAGTGAAGATGTCGAAAGATTTTCTCAAGAAACATTTATGGCTTTTTAGGAAAAACCTGCCAAACGTAAGTATTTTTCTTTTATCGAAAGTGTTTTTTTTTTTAATAATTAAATTATAAATGAATGCCTGTGTGTTTGTGTAAAAAATTTAAACAGGTCAATATTTTACGTTTTTACAAAAGTGTATTTTTTATTGTTAAAGGGGAAAATAAATAGTTAAATTATTTAATAAATAATTGATGTATGTAATTTTAACGTTACAAATATTAGCCAATCAGAAATTTGGATTAGGTGATTGTAAACAGGCAATAAAAACACAGCATTGTTCATTGATTTTCCCGTTTTTTCACAACTTCGGGCGCCATATTGTGTAGTTTATTTTCATTGTAGCTTTCGTTTATTGCAGAAAAATCAATAGAAAATTGTTTCATTGTTATCAAATTGTGTCTAATTTCGTGTCATCTTTTATTTCTGAGGTAAATTAAATTGTCAGTATTAAGCGTTTATAAAAATTTATCTGATATTGTCAACAAATGTTATTGCAAAAAAGTGTCAATCCAAAATCCTTTTTACACAATTTTTATTTCCATCAAATCGACTATAATTATTATTTGCTCTTTTAAAAATACAAGTTAAATAAAAAATCAAAATATTTATAATTTCTTTTGTGATTTTCAGGTTCCTGGGTTTGACGATGAACACAAATCGTAATTTTTACGGTTTCCACGAGCAGAAAATTTCTTTCGAATGATTTTGTCTTTGGTTTTTTTTTTGAATAAACTAAAATTTCCAAAGATTTTCTCGAAAGACTTTCATGGTTTTTTAGGAAAATGTTCTGTTGGATGTAAGTTCTCGCTGTTACAAAAGTTTCTTTTTAATTAATTAAATTTGTCAAAATAGTAAAACATTCAATAGAGTTTCTTTTACACGTGGAAAAAAAATAGTTTATTGAAAATATCATTCTCAAAAAGTTTTAAACACAAGAAAGGTGTTACATTTGTTGTAAGTATAATAAATTATTTGACTTTAAATTTGTTATTATATATAATTTTAACGAAATTCTAAATTTTCAAAGTGTTTAGTCAACAAAAACTGATAATTAAAATTTACCAATATAATTGTTTTACTTTTCTTGCTGTAGAAAGTTTATTGATTTGTTAATTGTAACAAAGTTTCATTTGTTAATTACTGTTCAAATTTCATCTATTTAACTGACAGTTATTTTTGTCAGACAGCTCCACTTTAATCATTCAAAAGTCTTAATAATTATATTATAAATGTTCGTTTGTAGCTTATATTTTAACGGTTAATGAGTTATATTAATTATATCAAAGTAATTCATGGAATCATAACCAACAATTAAAAGATTAAATGGAATCAAAAATATAAAAGTCTGAATTGCAGAATATTAAAATGTTACATTTATCGGATTAACAAAATAGTTTACATGCATTGTTGTTTTACATTAGCTAAAGAAACATTAAATTCTTAATAGAATAAGTCGATAAGAATATAAAGGATTTATTGATCAATACGTATACCAAAAGATATTGATAATTAAATACTAAGAAAGTTATTTTTAGTTTTGAACACGACTTTTTAAAAATTTATTATAAAGACGTTAAGTTTAAAGTAACGATACTTAAAATATAAATTTATCTAATATATTATATTTCGTATTAATTAATTTTGCTTTAATTTGAATGTTGGTATTAATTTTGATTTCAATTTTCTTTTCAATGTTTTCTTTCAATTTCGTTTTTAATTGAAAATTCAATATTCAAGCAATTGAGAATAAAAATTTAAATTACATTTACATTTTCGTAATAAATGACTTAATATAGGTAATCAGGTAACATTTGTTTTTTTAATAAAAGAGATTTTAATTCCAATATTGATTTACAATTAAATCAAATGAATTATTTTATAAAGTTAACTATAATTAAATTCTTGTATCTATTATTATTTTCTATGTTTTAATTTTTATTAATTAAAAATAATTATAAATAAAATTAATTCATTTCTGTGTATTTCAAATATTTTTATAATTCGTTTCTGTACATTCTAATAAAAATGTACAAGAAAAAAATTGTAATCAAATAAATAAATTTAGAGTAATTTAATTTAGAAGCTATTTTTAGTTCTATAATTAATTTTAATTTAACAATTTATATCTGTAAAAGTTCCTTTTTAATATAATTTTTAAAATTAAACTAAAATTTAATTTTTATAAGTAAACAAAGACAATGTAAATTTTTTTAGTAAAAATGTAGATAAATTTATGAGTTTCATTAGATTAATAACTTTGGAATTGTTTTTAGCCGAGATGACGAACCACACTTCCATGGTTTTTGTGTCTTCAATATTCTTCATCCCCGGTGAAGAAGGACTAGGAGGAAATAAGATAAGCAGAGAAGAGAGTTTCCTACATAGACGACGAAAGGATGGGATTCCTGGATCGAAGAAGAGACTGCTGCGACCTTATCAACGTGGGAAACTAGCCGTGTTTGGGAAGTCCCTCTTGTCTCCAGTGAATATAACTGAGGCAGGTTGAAATATTTTTGAAAAATCTCTCAGTGACCACTAATTAAATCAATTGACTTGGAACAAATAAAAACTAAGAATTAATTTAATTAGTGAGTGGATATCTTATTGTTTTGTATTTCTTAGATCAGGATTTTTTCTTGGCTCGCGGTTGCGTTTTTTTAAGAATATAACGTTTCATTCGAAATATTTTTAAGATGAGAATTTTTTTCTGCATTTATCAAATCATTCAATTTATATGCCAAGAAAAGTATTTTTTAATTTCTTTCATTTAGAGTTATTTTTCTTTTATAAATCTCTATTATTTTCTGTTTAATACTTAAAAATGTCACTATTCACGAATTGCTACGAATATATAAATTTAAGAACAAAATATAAATTTTTTTGAAAGCTGTTAATAATATATAATAATTATTATGAACAGAAATTACAAAAATCAGTCCAATTTAATCTTTTACTTAAAAAAATTAATTATTTACTAAATTATACAGTTAATCTTTAATTATGAGATCATTATTAGTTAGTAGATTAGGATGTTAATAATAATTTCTTTCAGGTTTTAAAAAGGTGGTACCTATATTTCCTTTCTCAAAAGTCAATGCTTCGAAATTGTTGGCTTTTACATTTTATTATCCACTTTGTCACTTTGCGATTTTTACTAGTTTTACACATTTATTTACATGACTTTTTAAAATTGAACTGAAATGTAAAATGTTTACAAACTAGCGAATATGAAAGGGTTTCGTTTTCCAATATTAATACTCCATTATTCGTTTTTAATATTTCAAGCAGACGTTAGGGTTTTGTTGCTTAGGTCTCAATTCTATTTTTTTTTTATTTTTACGATATTTTATTCCAGTTTTGGATTTTTGTTGTTTTAGTTTTGTTGTTTAGGTCTCAATTCTACTTTTTTTTTATTCTTGTGATATTTTATTCCAGTTTTGGATTTTTGTTGTTTTAGTTCTCCAATAGTCGGATTTTATTGATTATGTTTACAATAATATATTCTACTGTGTTTTCGTAAAATAATAATATTCGTAGTTATTATTTTTGTTTGTCGATATCAATTTAGAAAACTGCAAGCTTCTTTTGTTCCAGTTTGTATTTGTTTTTGATGGCAGTACAAAGTCGTTGCGTTTTCCATATGCCAAATGGAAAACGTTGAAAATAATTCATATGTTTTTTTTCATTTAATTGTCAATTAAAATTGTATAAATCATTTGTATTATTACACAAGTTATTTACACAGTATTAATTGATAATTATAGTACAATAGTATTAAATAATTATTATAATTATTATTATTGTTATTCATGCATATTTGTTTTAGCATCGTAATTATCAATTAAAAATGTGTAAATCATTTGTGGCCTTTGGTCACCGGACCAAAGGCCACAAGTTATTTACACATTCTTAATTGCTAATTATAGTACAATAGTATTAAATAATAATAATTATTGTTATCATTCATGCATATTTTGTTTAGTACCTAAATTGTCAATTAAAAATGTGTAAATCATTTGTGGCCTTCGGTCACTGGACCAAAGGCCACAAGTTATTTACACATTATTAATTGATAACTATAGTACAATAGTATTAAATAATTATAATTATTGTTATTATTCATGCATATTTTGTTTAGTACCTTAATTGTCAATTAAAAATGTGTAAATCATTTGTGGCCTTTGGTCACTGGATCAAAGGCCACAAGTTATTTACACATTCTTAATTGATAATTATAGTACAATTGTATTAAATAATTATAATT
>WNHD01000175.1:0-43179 GCA_011057455.1 Ganaspis sp. Gsp50 | reverse complement strand
GAATTAAGTGCAGTTTTCATGTAGCCAAATTAGTAAACATTGCACTGAATCTAATCTCCAATTTAGTAATATTTTCACTTGAAAATCTTTATTAGAGTGCCTGGGCGGTATGTGAGAGGATCGTGGAGTGTGTTTGTTGGTGAAAATGGGCATATAGGGTTTTTTTAAATATAGGAATAGGTAGTGAGCGATTTTTTGGTGTGAAAGGGTTAAATTTTTTTAAATATAGCTATAGGCAGGGCAAACCAATTTTTTGGAATGAATCTTTTTATTATCTTGTATATTTATTATTGTCACTACTTTGTACCTATTTTTTCAGTTGATGATTTAAATTTGGTTTAGAAAAATTATAAACAGGTAGTAATTTTTTTAATCGAGGTATAAATCGTCTAAAACATTTAAATATGTACATATGTTCCAATGTAATTTGCTTTTTTGCAGTGAAATCGTCGTGGTGAGAAACTTTTCAAAATATTTATTACACTAATTTTTTTGGTCTTTGTGATTTATTTTGTTTTTTTTGCACAAGGTTTTATTGTACTAATATTTCTTGTTAATTTTAAATTGAATCTCAATATTAATTAAATTTAAAATTAGTCAATTTTAAATTCAATCTTAATTTAATTTAAAATTGTTTAATTTTAATTAAATTTACAATTGTTCAATTTTAATTAAATTTAAAATTAAATTTATTATTAAACGAGCAATAATTTTAAATCATCAATTTTCAACTTTAAGGCAAATCAACTGAAAACTGGTGGTTTCCAATTTTTTTGGTGTTTTAGTTGTTGTATGATGTTGTTTTTCAAAATTGAGAAATGAGATTTGATTTTATTGCGGTCATTATAATTTATTATGAACATATTTTTTTAAATTAATACTGCTTAACATTTTTTTTTAAATTAAATTGAAATTGATTTTGTTAAAATCAACTGTCCCAAGAAATATTTTGAAATACAAAGACAAAACGAGATGTTGTTTTTCAATGCATCATCTGTTAAATTCCAAGATGATTTGAAATTCTACACGCATATGCCAGTAAAAATCCAAGTGCACCTTGGAATTTAACAGCATTGCATTGAAAATTAACAGATTTTTTTTCTTGTGTATTGACCCCTTTTTTGTGCATTGAAAAAAAACCTTTCTCGTTTTTATTCTCGCGAATCGACGTTTTCAAATAATTACTTGAAATAAATGTTTAAATTGTTTCATGTTTCAAAAAAAATGTTTATGATGTGTTTTCTATAATTTTATTTTAGTCTTTTTCAGATCAAAAACACGTTTTCAGGTAAATCGAATATTTACTAAATATTTTGATTTTAGATGTTTTTATCATAAATGTTGTTTATGTTCATTGTTCATTTTTTCCGATTTTTAATAAACATTACTTTGTTTCAGAAAAAGAACAAAAGGTACGCTTTTCATAATTTAATTTTTCAGATGTAATTAACTCTAGTCTAAATAAATATTAAATACGAGTTTTAGCGATAAGATGTTTCTCATTTTTTTCAGATCCAACAAAATCTCCAGGTAAATAAACAAATTATTAAATACATGTTTTTATGGATAAAAGGTTTTTAATATTGTTAATTTCATCACGTGTAAAAATATTTTGTAATTCATATGTATTTTTCAAATTGTGTTATGTTCAATTTTTGTTTCAGATTTGTAATAAACACTTTTTTTGTTTCAGAAAAAACTACTCGTAGTATATGTTTTTTATGATTTTGTTTTTTCTTTTTCAGGTGTAAAATAAAGTTTCCAGGTAAATTAAATAATTATTAAATACCTTGTTTATTGTTTGGTATTTTTTGATTTTCTCGTGTTTAATAAATTATTGTTTGTTTCAGAATAAAAATGCTCAATGTATGTTTTTTATAATCAAATTTGTTTCTTTTTCAGATTCACTTAACTCTATGTAAATTAAATAATTTAAATAAACTTTTAGAACATTTTAATCCAAATTTGTTACAGTTTGAGATGCGTGATTGGTTACCTCCACGTGGTGCATCTCGGTAACAATTTCATTGAAATAATAGACTTTTTGCAAGTATTTATCAGCAAATAGGCAACAAGTTTCAAGGAAATTGGCAAAATATCAATCATTACAAATAAAATGTATTAAAAATTATTCAACTTTTTATATTTTATAAATTATTTATTAATTAATATCAATTAATTAATATTAATTTATTTTATATCCGAATTAAAATTATTTATAAGTTTGATAATTTTATATACCATTCTAAGAACTCTCTTTTTTCTCTAATAATAATAAATACATAATTAATAAACTTTAATACATTGAAATCTAAAAATTATTAACTTCGATACTTTTAAGTTCATAGAAAAATTATAATTTATAATAAAATTTGTTCGTTAATCAAGAGATTGTTTTGTTTATTCTTTACCTACCAACTATTTTCCTTTCATTTATTTATAAACCAATAATCAAAGAACACAAAAATAAACATAAATATAAACATAAAATCTTGACGATTACAATGCTTCCTCAGCAATAATTTATCGAACTACGTAAATGTATTTAGAATTCGCATCATTATTTCTATACCTATTGCGAAATATAAATATTATACAAAAATTATTCATCAAATAAATTGTGAAATTGCTTATTATTCAATAGAAATTTTAATAAGAATATAGATAAAAGGCGAAGGATGAGTTCTTGACCTTCTCAATAAAAGCTTTAATATTGTGGTTTATATAAGAAAATTAGAAGCTTGTAAACTCATTTAATAATCAGCATTTGATTTATAGACGTGATATATAAAGTTCGGAATTTGTTGAAAATGCTTAACAAGTTGTGCCTAGTTGCCTTTGTTTTTTGTGTTATTTCGTGTAAAAATGTATTTAGTTTAGTTGAGAATAATAATGCGACTAATGGTAAGTTTAATTTCTTTGTTTACTATAGTATAAATCAAATTTTTAAAAAATTACAATAATAATGAATTATAACCGAAGAACTAAGTAGTCTTAATTAAGTAATTTTAGTCTTTTTATTTAATAAACACTTTGAAATTAATTATTCAATTATTTACAATTTAATTGTTTGAAATTTCATTATTTTAAATTTAATTTTTTTAAATTTAATTATTTTAAATTAAATTATTTGCTATGCATCTATAATTAACTAAATAATTTGTTGACAAATTGAGAAAGAATTCATTAAAATTAAGTTAATTTACTTTTTTTTTAAATTTTACTTAACATTAAAAAAGTATCACACATTAGTACAACAGTTTTATAAATATAAAATTTGTAATTTTTGTTGTAGTTTGTTCAGAAGAAATAAAAGTGGGTCCCTGTAAAGCAGGATTTGTTCGTTATGGTTTTAATGAGAAAGAAAAAAAATGTGTACAATTTACTTATGGAGGTTGTCATGCTAATGGAAATAATTTTCAAACTTTCAAAGAATGTTTGGAAACTTGTAAACCAAGTAATAATTAAATTATCAATTTAAATATAATATAAATTTCATTAAGACTGCTTTTCATCAAACTATTTTTTCGAATCACGAAAATTTTGAAATTTTGAATAAAATCATAAATAAGTAAACAATTCATTTAAAAGAATATAAATTGAGATATAAATTATAAAAATTTAATAACTATATAACAATTATAATCTAATTATTTTTCTTTTTATAAAACGATGAATATTACGTAAAATGCTTATTTTTATTTGTATATTACTTTTATTTGCGTTTATTATTTTTATTTGTGTATATTATTTTTATTTGTGTATATTATTTTTATTTGCATACTTTTATTTGTTTATTTTTATTTGTTTATTATATAATTTTTTAATCGACTATTTTATTATCATTTGTTATTCATCTTGATTTTTGTTGTTATGGTCGTTTGTTTATTTATTTATTAATCTCTTTAATTTTTTATACTAATTTTGTATTGAAAGAACTTTATTTTTTTAAAGCATGTTTAAAGCCTTTAGTTGGTGGTATATGTAGAGCAATTATTCCACGTTTTGGATTTAGTTCTGAGCAAGAAAAATGTGTGAAATTTGATTACGGAGGATGTCAAGGAAATGAAAATAATTTCGAAACTTTGACGGATTGTCAAACTGAATGTGAAGGTTTATAAAATATTTGTGACTAACATTTTTTTCTTATATTTTATCTTAATGATATCATTAATTAATTATTAAATTTAAATTTTTTTTTTACAGCGCCAAATGTATACAAGAAGATAGTGTTGGACGATCAATAAAAAAAATTTAGTAAATCTTTCATTAAAAGAAAAACATAAATACGCTGTAAATAAAAAGTAATAATACGAATAAAAATTGTTGCCAACATCACTTTCCTTTGCTGATTCCTTTTTCCGTGAAAAAAAATGAATAAAAATCAAGTTGCACGTTATTTTTTTAAATATTTAAAAATTAGGCGCCAAAAAAGAGAACCAATAGGAACGCTCCTCTCGGCGCATGCTCAGTAGAATTCAAAATGGCGTTGGACGTCTGATATTCTTCTTCTTGCCTTTGTTATTGTTTTCTTCGTGAAAAATATATAGTGCGCACCTTTTAATTCGTAGAACAATTTGTGAAATTGCCATCGAAAAAAATCTACTGCCAGCTTTTGTAAACACGAAGACAAAATGGCTTATAATGCTAATGATCAATTAAACTTGGTCAACTTGCCAGAAGTCGTTTTAGAAACGATTTTTTCTAACCTAACTTTCGACGAAATTGCTAAAAACAGAATCGTGAGTATATTAAAGATTTTGTTGACATCTAGGCAGTTTCTTTAGAAAATGAAAGCTTTATAGTAACAGCACATTTATTCAATTTTTTCTGACAAAATATTTGTTTACGTCGCATTAAAATGTACCAGAGATTTCGATTAGAAATATTCTTAAATTTAAATTCAAACTACTCCGAAATTGAAAACTCTTGTTGAAAGCATATTTTAGATTGTTGCTATTAGCTTGTCAGATTTACAGTAAATTATCTTTAGATGTTTATTATTTTATTGTTTTCTTGTTGATGAGGTTTTCACATAAAAGAAGGTTCCTTTGTTGCGCGAAATCTTTTTGTCATGGTCATCTTTTGTTAAACTTGACAGATTTTTTCTTCTTGTGCTTGTCATTAGTCATCTATAGGATTTGAAACAAAACTTCGTGTTATCTTTTGTTGATATTCTATATATTCTATATATTGTAATTAATATACATTGTATTAATAAATATTGTTTCGGCGTTGACCGACAATTGATATTACATAAAAATTGAATTAACGAATAAAAACTTTTTCAATAAAAGCAAAACTTACATTTTTATTTCGCAAATCAAAACTCGATTTTAATCGAATTCAAGCTTTTCTAAAATATAGAAATATTTTATATATATTTAAAATATCTATTTTGTTATTAAAATTTTTACATTTTACATTGCATACATTTTTTACTTATTTTCGATATTTCTATGAAATTTTAGGTCTGTAAACAATTCAACCAAATATGCAAGAAATTATTGAATCGGGGATTCAATTTAATCGAAAAATATCACGCACAATGTCTGCGCTCAGTGAAAAGTCAATTGCCACGCAGAGAATCAGAACGAAGAAGTCATCCTTTGGCACGTCACTCTGACATTTTAACAGCCATCGAAACTAGAATCTCAATGTTAAATATGACTTTCATCAAATACGTGGATCTAAACTTATGTTGTTTTATCCCCGGAAAGGTACTCATTTTCTCCAAAAATATTTCTATCAATAATTCTAATAAACTAACCTAATGCAGATGTTTATTTACTATTAATAAGATTAGTTCATTGGGCGAAGTTTTCAAATTTTCAAACTTAATTATTATTTTACAATTTGTACATTTTGAACAAAAATAAGTCTGCTCATTTTACTGACTGTAGAATATTCTTTTCTAAACCTTTAAAATTCTTTGCAGGTAATTGATGAAATATTTAGAGTCATACGGCTGGTGACTTATTCAAAGTCACCACCACGAGCTCATGAAATTCTTCAGGAACTTCGAGACATAAGTAGTATGGCAATGGAACATTTTGATGAAAAAATACTTCCGGATTTGAAACACAATATTTGTACATCCGTAGTAAGCAATGTTAATCCGTACGAATTACCCACCGGAAGTTTGAAATTAACACACTCCGGATCGAGTGCTGTATTATCTCACGGTTTCAATAGTGATCGACTAAATCAAACCTTTAAAAGCATTTACAGTCGTACACGAAAAAATAAAACACTGGTTGTGTCCGTGAAAGGTCAAATGAGCAGAATGAAGCTGAGATTAAATAGACAGGGACTTCAGCTGCAGTTGCAGAGTTCAAAACTCCATGAGCAGGCGAAAAAAATCAGCGAACAAGACATTCAAATTGCGGAAATGAAGAAACATTTGGAAGAGTGGGAGCAAAAGATCGGCGACTTGACTGCGGAATTAAGTCGGGCACGAGAAGAGACACAAAAGCCAGACAATATCGAAGGTTGTAAACGAACTCACATTGACGTTATTGGACGAGAATCGGGCGCTCTAAATACAAAAGAGCTTCAAGCGAAGAAGAGAAAATTGATTGTTGAAAGAAAATCCTCAATTGACGCAAAAGATGTGAAATTTAAAAAATTTATGTCGTCTCTCCTTTCTGAGGAATCCTCCTCTTATTGAAATCTCTTTCCCTGTTTATTCTTGGAAATTAAAATACATCTCACTCTCTAAAATTTGTATTTAGCTTGTAAAAGTTTAGTTTTAATCGATGAAAAGAGTTGTCAATCTGATAAGTTTATGAATTTATCTGATTTATCGAGCATTAAATGTATTTGAAGATATCAGATGAGAATCGTGAAAATGTGGATCACTTTGTTTATATATAAATTAAACTCTTCTAAACGTGTATACAAATTTGTAAAAAACAAAAAATTAATATTTTAAAAATTCTAGAAACAAAAGATTCTTTTTAAAAAGATTTCTTTCAGAGAGATTCTTTTCAAAAAGTGTTCTTTGAAAAAGAGTTTTTTCAAAAATCAATTTTTTCCCGAAGAAATTAAAGAGGGCATTTAAAATCGAATTTTCTCACTAAAAATGTAAATTTTATAATTGGCTTTAGAGATTGTTTAAATAAGCAAGAAAATAATACTCATAAGTAAATATCACTAACCTATTGTTAGGCGAAAGAAGTCTGATTTGTGTTATGTAATTTTCGTACAATTGATTAAAGAAAAAGTAGAAATAATGGGAAATGTATAACCCCAAGTGTAAGAATAGAGCCAAAAATTTACAAGTATTAAAATCCCTGGAATTAGCTAACACTTCCCATATATCATTAAGTTAGCTTTAGTAATTTAGCGTTGAACTTTTTTAAAAAGCCGAAATTGTATTCGTTAAAATGTATATACATTAGTTACACTTAAAAACACCAAGTTATTTCAAATTAATTTTTATTACCTTGTAAAAATAATAAAAGCAATCATGCTCAGTGTATTAATGCTTTTTCTTTCAATCAAATTTTACTTGAGTGTAGTAAATTTACAAGTATTTAAATCTTTAATTTTTTTAAATTTGTAATAGTCATTTTAATAATATTCATCATTATTTTTAAACTGTAAAAACTATTTTTTCTATTATTAACCATTGTTTTGAATTTTTCAATTTTCTTACCTGCCCAACTAGACGTTGAAAATGAACTTTCATGAAATGATTCATCATCGAGGTCTTTTATAATTTCCTTTATTGCATCGTTTAAAATCTCGCGAATAGCGTCCTCGTTTTCTAAAAATTTTATTTTTAATTTTATTTCTGTTAAAGTATTAATCTTATAAATGTATATTTCATTCAAAATACTATAATTATTCCTTAATTTAATAAACATGCAAGCAATAAATAACAAACAATTGTTAAGCATTAAGCGTCCAAAGCTGAAATTTTCATTGTTTTACATAATTAACATTTTTTTGAAAATTGTCTAAAAATATTAAAGCAAAATAAAATTGAATTACCATTTGGAACAACATAGAACATAATTTTATCAACTACAAAATTGATCATTGATCTGCAGTTTTCTATGATCTTCGATTCTGTTTCAGTAATTGATTGCGTCTGAAATAAACGATTTTTTTAAAACTATTATTTAAAGCGCGAAATTAATTTACAATTATTAAGAATTATTAAGAATAATAATTTAGATACAGTTAGAGTTAACAATTATTATTAAAAGCGATAATTTAAAATTTCATTCAACAATTAGCAATTATTATTAAAAATAGTAATTAATAATAATTGTTAATTATAATTGTTAATTAGTTGTTATAAATTATAATTGTAAATTTGAAAAAATTGAATTATCATTTCTAAACTTAAAATTAACGCTGTAAAGAAGATTTTGAATAGAAGGTTTGGGAAACTTTTAAACTTTAAAAGAAATCCAAATTCTCGTGATAAATACCGATGTGGTTGGCAAATTTATGTCTATAAATTCTATTTCTTTTTGTGATTCCGATTTTACTTCAAGAGGAAGATTGAGAATTGATTCGTGTGCGGTATTTAAATTTTCTTGTTTTACTCGTATTCTTTTGCTCGTGATCTCTCTTTCCACTTCGGGTAGTAAAAAATTATAAACCATGTCGGAAACCATTTCTTCTTCGTCGATTTCTTCAGCACTGAAAATTGATTTTAAAATGTAATTTTAATGGTTTTTTAGCAATTCGTATCTACCATTTTATTTGAAGAATAATTATTTCTTTTAAATACTTCTCAGCTGCGTATTTTGAAACACTATCTATTTTATCAGCTAATGCAATGACGTATTCCTTTGCTTCTTTTTGAGAAACCCAGTCAATATCTTCTTTAATAATATCTTCGAGATACGCTTCAACAGAGTCTTGATCGACTTCCACCAATTGACGAAAAACTTCATCTGCTTCTCTTCGACGCTGAAGCTCAACGTCTCTTTTTCCAGCTTCAGTTGCTTCTCTTTCAACCCTTTCTCGATCGGCAAGCAAAGTAAAAGCGTGTACTTTTCGTTCATCTTGAAGTCTTATCAGTTCCTAAAGTAATTTATAAATTAAAAATATATTAATTTTTGAATATTCGATTTTGAAAAATATGTACATTGTTAAAAAAAAATATTCATTTTAGAAACGTATGTTCATTTTTAAAAGAAATAAATAAAAAATTATATAAATTATATAGATAAAATTGAATTTGTATTCTGTTAAAAACACATGAATGTCACTTTCCGTTATTTTTTCTTTTTGAATTTCGTGGGAAATAGGAATCAAGATAAAATTGAATTATATAAATTATATAAATAAATTAAAAAATTGAAAATAAAATATTCTATAATCTATAAATTCTTATATTCTATATCTGTATTCTGTAATCTTCTGTAAAATAATAATTTAAAGTTTATTGGTGAGAAGTCGAACAAACTTTGTTTAAAAAATTCATCATTTCGGATTCCGTCATTCCCTCCAAGGAAGAGAGAATTTCGTTTAATCTACTCTCTTGTTTGCTTTTCAATTCTCGCTCATGTTGTTCGCTCAAAATTTCAGTCTTCTGTTTCTTGTTTTCGTTATTTTCTGATTTAATTATATAGATTGTTTGGAACTGCTTAATCAACTCTTTGCATTTCTCGCGCCCTTCGAACATCTTAAATGAAATGGAAATAATAAGTATAAAATAAAAATGAGTGTAACAAATTGTAATAAATTTACATAACAAAATATGATAAGTGTCACAAAAGTTAATAAGTGTCACAAAAGTTAATAAGTGTCATAAAAGTTAATAAGTGTCATAAAAGTTAATAAGTGTCATATAAGTTAATAAGTGTCACAAAAGTTAATAAGAGTAACAAAATGTAGAAAACAAAAAAAACAAAATTTAGAAGAAAAAATGATCTGTAGAAGAATCTTAAGCAGAAACTTTCTCTTGTTTAAAAATCTCTAATAAATTTTCTTCTGTAGTAAAAGTTTAAATAATTTAAACAAGGCTTCCCTAGGAGGAAGAAAAAATTATCATGTTCAAAAATTTAAGTAATTCTTTTTTACCATGTACTGAATTGCCCTTCCTCTGATTGTCTTTTGAATTAAATCATCAGATTGCTGCTCGTTATTTTGGAGCATAGCTTCCTCTTTAATTTTTTTAGGGACCGAAGACAGCACTAGAGGTTTTGGCTTCTTTTCTACGAGACAATCCGAATCCGGTGCCTGCACATTTAATCTGATTCTTCTTAATTCTTCGTACAGCTGTTCTAATTTTTCTTCAGTCCATTTAGTTTCCCGAATGCACAAATCGCCTGGTCTTGGTTTCGGTTTTATTAACTTCAATTCCTCAATAGTTGGAAAACTCTTTGGCCTCGTATCCACGCCTAAAGATAATTTTTCTATGAATTATTCGAATAATTTTCGAAAAATTGACGAATTGAAACCAATACACGTTGACTTAAATGATTGCAACAAACACACAGTGCTTTGATTGAAACAATTATAAACTGGTTTAAGATTTAAGATAATTATTTTCTTTTTGAGAAATAAGATCGCAAGGTTGAATCAAAATAAAATAGAAAGTAAAGTGGAAAATGAAGTGGAAAGAAAAAAAAGCAAATAAAATAGAAAATAGAATAGAAAATAAAATAGAAAATAGAATAGGAAATAACATGGAAAATAAAATAGGAAATAAAATAGAGAATAAAAAAAAAGATAAAATAAAAAATAAAAACGAAAATAAAATAGGAAATAAAAAAAAATAAAACAGAAAATAAAATAGGAAATAAAAAAAAAATAAAACGGAAAATAAAAAAGAAAATAAAATAGAAAATTTGTAGGCATACTGTCAATTAAGTTTCGTGGTAGAAAATATTTTTTAATAACTTCGTGGCGTCTCTGAGGATTGTCTCCAAATCGCATTTGCGGTGCGTATAATTCAGAAGCCCTGTCTTCGTGTTGTTTGATAATATCTTGTCGTTTATAACGACTTCCAATCCTTCCTCGGTGCTTCATAGTCAATTTACGCAATTCTCGACCAAACTTTTGCCGTATCTTGTTTATTTCCTTATCCCGTTGCTGTCCTAAACTGCTTTTAAGCCTTGCAAAACGATCTTTCTTTTTTCTATCCCAATCGTCGGTTCGGGTCTTCATCACCTTCTCAGCCAAATCCATTCTCACTTTCATTATAAACTCGATTTCCTAGAAAAGCAATTCTTAATTAATTTACATTGTTTTACGGAATACTATTTATTATCTAAAATATAGATGAGAAAATAATGTTGTTTAAAAGGTATTCTTAGAAAAAAATATTCCTTTTAAGAAAAAGGTATTGATTTTTAAGAAAAAAGTCTTCTTTTTCAAGAAAAAAGTATTCTTTTTTAAGCAAAATGTATTTTCTTTTAAGAAAAATGTATTCTCTTTTAAGAAAAATGTATTCTCTTTTAAGAAAAAGAGTATTCTCTTTTAACAAAAAATAAATTATGTTTTTAAATTTAAATAGAAAAGTACTGATTCTCGAAAAGCCCAATCGTCCGCTTCTAAAGCCGCTACAATTTTTGTTCTCAATTTAATGTTGTCTTCGGAATCCATGGGAGGAAGAACTTCTTCCCAGGCTCTTCTTATTCTCATCCTGTTGATGATTTCTATCTCGTGCATCCCGACAGGTAAACCACGTTTCCATGTTAAATGAGCCAATGTCAGCACTTCTGGATTGTGTCCTTTGGAATTAATAAATTAAAATTATTGTATAAATTAAAATAAAATAACTTTATAATTAATTTTTCAGAGAGAGTTTTTTTATTACTTTATGTTTCTTTGTTTGTTTATTTTTATTTTTTTTAAATTAATTAAAACAAGAATTTTATTACCTGGTGCAATCTTGTAAGGAGGTTCCCATGGTGAAGTTTGACACTCGCTTTCTCTATAATCAGTTTGAGTTCCTCTATTTTGAACAAACTCCAATCTAGATGGTAACATGTAGCAATGTTTTTCCGCATTTCGAATTTCTCCTTTCGCAGCTTCTTGGCTTAAATGGCTAGAAAGTTTTAATTTCGGTACTTCTGGTGACACAAAAGGTGCTAAAGGTCTCCTGTAGAATTTTTGAGCATCTGTGCCTGAGCTAAGTCTATATAATTCGTTCTGAAAAAAATGCAATTCAAATCCTGGTGTTCCGTAATTGGAATTGGAAAGATATTAATTAATTAGAAAGACATTAATTAATTAGAAAAACATTAATTAATTAGAAAGACATTAATTAATTAGAAAGAAATTAATTAATTAGAAAGAAATTTATTAATTAGAAAGATATTAATTAATTAGAAAGACATTAATTAATTAGAAAGAAATTCATTGCTTAGAAAGACATTAATTAATTAGAAAGATATTCATTAATTAAAAATAGAAAATGTTCATTGATTAAAATTAGAGAAATATTCATTAACTAAAATTAGAAAGATGTTGATTGATTGAAATTAGATATTCATTAATTAGAAATAAATTATTGAATAACTTAGAAACTTACTTAAAAAACCAAATTAAAATAAATAACTTAAAATTATTAAAATACTACAATTTAAAGTATAAACATGTAGAAAATACATAATAATATTTTTGATCGAGAATAAATAATCGAAAACGCTAAATACAATAAACTAATTTGTGAAAAGTGTAAAAATAAATTATCAAAAATGTAAAAATAAATTTTTCGAAAATGTAAAAATAAATGATCGAAAATGTAAAAAATAAACTAATTTGACCTAAAAATGAAAATAATAACTAATTAATCGAAAACATTAAAATGAACTAATTTATCGAAAACGAGATCAAAACGCCGAGACGACTTGTTACATGTAGTACATTTTTATTGAAAGTGAAATGAAGATGAATATTACAATAAAACGTTGGCTGTACAATTTACGTAATTATTTGTGAACGAATAAACACTTTCATTAAAATCGGAATAAAAAAATTAAACTACCTCTTGATGTTGATATGAAACATTTGATATATAATTTGTTTATACAATGTACGTATATGCTAACCTTTTGCAATTGTATGCACTGGACCGCATTTGCCATTTTTTAAAATCACCTTTTCCCAAATAACACACAAACAATCACTGACAATATTTCACGAAGAAAAATTACATTTTCCCCTCTGCGAGAGGCATTATATCAGAGAATATACATAGAATATATATGTACAATTATAATTTTCTAAGACAAACGTGAAGTGTCCAATCAAAAATAGAATTTCTTTAGAAAGCAAGAAAATTCAATTTCTTTCAAGAAAATAATTGCATTTCTTGAACAAGACAATTGCATTTTTTATAATGAAGCAATTGAACTTTAAAAAACAATTGAACTTTAAAAAAACAATTGAACTTTAAAAAACAATTGTACTCTAAAAAAAATTGAAGTTCACAAATAAAACGATTGGATTTTTAAAATAAAAACAACTGAATAAAAATATAAAAATTCTTAAATGAAAGAATTGAATTTTTTGAACAGAGTTTAAATTTTGGTAAACAAGACGCTTTTTTAATAAAGAAATTAATTAAAAAATATTTTTAATTTCGTGACAAAATTGTTAAATTTCTTTTAATAAATAAATTTCTGGTGTCACTTAAATTCTCAACTGAAAGCTTTGCGTAGTGCGAGTGTATTATACAGAAGAATGTGGATATAATATTGATCTAACAATTTCCCAACTACGAAAATTATTATTTGTACTTGAAATCGAGCAGTGTACATTTTCGCAAAAATAGATCTTAAAGTGCTAAAATAATTTTAAATCTTGAACACATTTTTTTCCGGCTTGTAATGACTGATACATTTTTAATTTCCATCAAAATAAAAATGTTTAAAAACGTTTACAGGACAATTCACATTTCTCTCGACTTGAGCCAAAAGGCCTTATGAATAAATTTAAAAAAATACAAATTTTTATCGACGAAGAAATAGCCATATTTAGAAAAAACAATATTATTTCGATAAATAATAAAATTTCGACAAATGAGCAATAAAATTTTGATAAGTGAATAATAAAATTTTGATAAATAAAGAATAAAATTTCGTTGAGTAAACAATACAATTTCGATAAGTAAACAATAAGATTTCGATAAATAAACAATAAGATTTTGATAAATAAACAATAAGATTTCGATAAATAAACAATAAAATTTCGATATTCAAATCACATGGTATATTTTAAAAATAGTTTTTTACTGAAATAGTTATTTTTGTAAAAATAGGTACCTTAAATAGAGTACTATTTAAAATACCTATTGATTATTGTAAATATCTATTTAAAATAGATACATTTTCTTATTAAAAATTTTAATCAAGTAGGTCACAATTTTCAGATACAAAAATTGTTTATTCTCAAGGCCCTTCGGATTTATTGTCTCTCGAGGAGCCTGCTTAGGAACATTTACTTAAGAAATAATTTTTATCGCACTTTTCGCAATAATGGGCACTTTATTTACGTCTTTAAAAAATGCTAAGTTGTCCCTTACTTCACTTCTCTCATTATTTCACGCTGAACAGGGAAATTATCATTATTTCACTCT
Organism: Ganaspis sp. Gsp50; assembly: GCA_011057455.1. Classification (NCBI taxonomy): domain Eukaryota; kingdom Metazoa; phylum Arthropoda; class Insecta; order Hymenoptera; family Figitidae; genus Ganaspis; species Ganaspis sp. Gsp50. Next base: position 28,625 of record WNHD01000175.1, on the reverse strand, counting down.
TTTCTATGAATTAATGATCATTTCCCTGTTTAACCTGAAACAATAACAAAAGTCAAGTTACAGACAAATTAACACACTTTGAATACCTAAATAACGTGCCCAATATTACAAAAAGCATAATAAAACATCGTATGCAACTTTTCCACACTTGTTGCATAATATAATATTAACGCGCCAATTAATAGGATTCGAAAACTGCTTCAAACTTCAACCAATCGTTGAAATTTTAATTTGCATTTATTTTACCACAGTCAATGAATTTAAATTCATCGAAATTATTATTTCTTTTTTCATATTACTGAGTTTTTCTTCTTCATATTACTCAAATAGTTTTTCTTTTTCATAATACTCAAATAGTTTTTCTTTTGCATAATACTCAAATAGTTTTTCTTTTTCATAATACTCAAATAGTGTTTCTTTTTCATATTATTCAAATAGTTTCTCTTGTTCATATTACTGAAACAGTTTTTCTTAACAAGTACTAGAAATTTAAATTTACATCAATTTATTAGAAATAACTACAACACTTTTCTGTTTCATTTGATTAATGATTTTCAGACGTTCTTTTTGTTTTCAAGAAACTGTTTCTGAGAATTTTCTTTTGATTGCAATTTTATACAAATTTAAATGAAATAGAAATAATAAACTACTAATAAAAATAATAAAAAATAATTTGCTAATTCAATTTTAATCATTTGATACGAAGTAATTTCATTCCCTCCTTTGAAAGTGACTATTGCAATTATATGCTCGTGAATGTTAATAACCCATTGAATAAACAAAAAAGCATGCGTTATAATGCAGAAAGAGAATCCAATTAAACAAGTATATTTAATAACATAAAGCGCATAGTCCCTATGCTATGGTTTGAAATAGCCATTACCAGCAGCACCGAGATGAGCTGGCCAACTCTGTCGAAGCAAAATATCTTTACATTTTTCATCTGGCAAGAGGTCTCGAGGACAAACACACTGCAGTTGCATTCTATAAACGGTCATTTGTCCAAGAGCAATCTTCGCATTTTCCCTATCTCTCGCCTCTTCAAAATATCGAAAATCGACTCCTCGTTCTGCAAGACATTCCTTCACTTTCACGTCGTAGAAAGAGCTCTCCATTTTTCTGATATCATTCTCCTCTTTTCTTTTAATGCAATCCAAGTCACGTTGAATAAGCACGATCGGCGTTTCTGTCGCTGGCAGCCAATAAGTCGAAAATACAAGATCAATTGAATCTCTTTCAAACGATTGCAAAGATTTGAGCAAAATTCCAGTAGGTGGTTGTCTCTGCACTCCAGCAGACGTATCTTCAAAACTCCTTTTCGTCATTCTTTTTCTAAAATTATCTTTTGCTTCTACTTTTGTCAGTGTAGATTGTCTGCGAATTCTCTTGGTCCGGGAAAGCGATTTTTGCTCTTCACTTTCAACTGTCGGTTTCTTTTTTATCACCTTCCACTTTTTCGTTGGAATTTTCTCTTTTGGTTTCTTGTCCAGTTTGATTGACATTTCGTAATTGCCGTTTTGAGTATCCAGAGGAAATTCCTTCTGACCATTGTTGGACATTGTCTGCTTTTCTGATTTTGTTTTCTTTCCAAATTCTGATTTAACGTTCTTTCCATTCTCTGTTAATTTCGTTTCCTTTCTCGTTTCTGCTTTCGTTTCCTTTCTCGTTTCTGCTTTCATTTCCTTTCTTTTTTCTGCTTTCATTTCCTTTCTCGTTTCTGCTTTCATTTTCTTTCTCGGTTCTGCTTTCATTTTCTTTCTAATTTGTCTTTTCTCCATAATTTTCGGCACTTCCTCTAAATCGTCAGTGAAATCCATATCAGGAAAATAATCTGAATTGTCATCGAGAGAATTGGTTCGATTGACCGGTTCTAGAGAATAATATCGTTTCGATTGTCCATTGGTGTAATCCATACTGGGATCGAGTTTATTTTGCACGTCGTTTGTATCATTATTTATCGTTGAAATGACCTTGTCACTGCGTTGCGATCGCATCTCATTTTGAGATAAACGATTACTGTCATCATCGTACAAAACGTCGTAAACTTTCTTGGGCCTCATTTCCTCGTCCCATTTATCCAAATCTCGCAATTCTTCCGCAATGCTCAAATCGTCCGGAACTTTATCCTCAAAACCGATTATTTGCGGCTCCTCGTCTTTATAATCCTCAAGGTCAAATTTATCCTTTCCTAAAAAATCAGTATCCATCTGATCATTTGCCATCTGCTGCTGAAATTTTTCCTCTGAATTTTTCCGAATCTTCGGAGACCTTTCGGAAACATCGTCATTTTCGAGCAGATCCTTATTGTCCAAACTATGGGTTTCGAAATAGTTTTCCGCAGCTTCTCGGGGATCAAAAGAAGTGTTGAATTCGAGTTTTTTCCAATCTTCGGAATAGTATAAAGGAATGCCAGGCGGGCCGACGTGTTGACTGAAAGCGAATAATGAACTAGTGAGAGTGGAATTGAACCTCAGTTTGCATAAATCGGATCGCGATTGTAAATTGCTGTTTTCTTGTTTGAAGAATTGGTACTTTTCTTTGGAACCCTCGTGGTTTAGGCAATCTGCTGACCAGTGGAGAAACCAGTCATTTCCGAAATCTTCTACGGATATTGACAATCCTGACATTTGGGCGCTCATGCTGTCACTCATTGGTTCTTCAAGCAAAGGTTTTCCTGTTTTTCCATTCAAAATTGTCGCAACTGTATAGTAGTATACGGGAAATCCTGGTCCCATTTGGTGCTTCACCATAAAATCGGGAATGTTATCGTCATCGTAATATCCTGGAATGGGAATGCTGATCACTTCGGAATTAGGAATCGTGTAGTTCCAAATCTGCTGAAAGGATTTGCCGTCATAGGCAACTACTGTTGAATTGAACATTGCAGCCACGATGTCTTCAGTTCCGTCTAAAGTTATGTCGACCAGGATCGGAGCCAGCAAAACTCCTTTTCCTGCATTGTGGTGCAGTTTCCGCAGTTTCTGAAAATTTTAATTAACTTTCAATGCCTGGTTTAAAAAGCACAAACAGAAAGAAAAAAAGAATAATAAAAAAGGAAGAAAAAAGGAAGAATAAAATGAAAGAAAAAGAAACAAATAACAGCACAATACAAAAAAATTTACCAGTTCTCCTTGCATTAATTGAGACTGCGGAATAACGTATAGTCCCCCGGATTGTTTTTGGCTGTTGGTGACAATGACGAAAATATTTTCTCCGTCCGGATGAACGAGAACTTGGGGAGCTACGAATAATTCCTCGGTGTCGGGTAATTCGACGTTGCGGATAATTTTTCCACTTTTTCCCGAGATGACAACAATTTCGGAAAGAAGTTTTTCTTCGGTTTGAACAATGTGAGAAGCTATCACGTCCCCAATTTCATCGTCATTGACGTCAACGATGAACTTGGCGTCATAAATATCCAAAGAATCGCGATTCTCGGACAATGGTAGTTCTTTTTCTGCGTTTGGTATTTCCCAAATACTGTTTCCATCAGCGCCATTTACTGCATGAAGGATTCCTCCACGTCCAGAAATAATGCAGTCTTTGATTGTATCACCTGTTAAATCGAGGTTACAATCAACGGAAAATATTGCATGAGAACACCAGTGAGTCCAAATTATTTCTCCCGATTTTCCATCCAAGGCGAGAATTCCTCCAAAACAGGGCTTTTGGTCTTTGAAATATAAATTGCAAACGTAGTCTTGAGTGTCCGTTGCGTCTAATCCTAAAGAGATTAAAAAAATCAGTAGAAATATTTAATCAGATATTAAATTAATGCAAAGAAAAATAAACAGTGAGGAAAAATAATTCTAGACTAATAAAGAAACATTATTCTAAACTATGTAATATAGAAAACTAATTCTAAATAAAAATGATTCTAATAACTAATATACAAAAATAATTAAATTGTAATAAATAATTTAATAATAATCATAAATTATTAAATAACAAATACACAAAAATAATTCTGAACTAATCAATAAAAATAATTCTAAACAATCATATAAAAATAATTCTAAAGTCATGAACCAAAATATTTAAGTCCTTAAATAATAAACTAAAAAAGTTGACAAAATGATAATCACCTTGATAACAGTAAGAATGACAAATCAAATATAACGATAAAGACGAAATAAAAATCTGAAAAAGGAAAATAAAGCAATTAAATAAGAAAAATGACAACACTTCCTCTATGAGAAAGCAGCATAATAATCAAAAATATAATAACAAAAATAATAACAAAAAATAGTAACAATAACAAAACAAAAAATAACAGTAACAATAATAACACTAATAATAAAAAAACATTTAGAATTCCATTAATAAAAAATTATTTTTACAATTGTTCACTCTCATAAATAAAAAATGCACACCTGTGCTGAATCCTACGATGATGTCTTCAATATCATCGCTATTAACATCATTACTTCGTAAAGGTGCCTCTGAAGTTAATTTTGGCAAAGTTTTGGTCCAGACGATTTTGGAAGTAAGTGATGTACACGGGACTCTTTCTTCTTTCGGAAAGTAAGCTTCTGTGCCGTGAGTAAAAAATCTTTTTATTATTAGTGGCATAGGTGCCAGATGGATTACAAATATGCAAAGTATAATTAACATTAGTAAAATAATGAGTGCCATGAATGCGTAACAAAGAGTAGAAAAAATTAAATAAGACAGAGAAACTTTTTCTGGAACACTTTTGAATTTTCTGCGAGGTGCCATGAGAGGCCTGTTGACACCACATTCATCATCAATTTTCAAAATTCCATTCTTTCCATCGCGAATAAAAACTTCGTCATCAATGTCACTTAAATCTTCATCGTCAAAACTGTCACGCACTGCCAATCGTGGCAATTTATTCTGCATATTAGGCATTCTCTGTAAAAATTGTATTCAAAGGTTAATTAAAAAAGTGTACTGATAAATAAAATAAAATTACGGAGCGATAAAATTAACTAATTAGGAAATATGTGAAAATATTATGTTTAGTCTTATATTTAGTTAAAAATTTGTTTTTCGTTAAGTTTCTTCAGAAACAAATTGATGAAAGCTTTGAAAGTATCGGTAATTATGAAATTAATTATAAACTCATTAGAGAATATAAATGTGAGTGTAAAATGAATAAATGTTACTTTCTTAAAAGTTCCAATAAAATTGTAAATACAAGAAAATTGTAAGCTGATTTTAATTTTCTTTGCAACAATATTAAAGATGAAATATCACAATAAGATTTTTAGCAAATGTCTGTTATTACTAGTTAAACAAAGAACCTTTATTGCACTTTTATTCTAAATACAAACCGTAAATAACAATGATAACAAATAATTAAAAGGACTCAAAAAAGTGACAGATAAACAATGGAGGTTAGGGTACGAAACATAATATATTGCTTTAAAGAATGATTCTCTAAATGCAAAAAAAGCATTGTATAAATGAAAAATACGCACGATTTTATTTTGGTCTTGGTTCTTATTAGGAAATAGTTTTTTAATTCACATTTTAATAATTTTATATGACACGTCGCATTCGTCGCAATAATGTCCGTAGCAGTCGATAATCAAACAACAGGTGCGTATAAAACTGGCATAACAATATTTGGTTTTAAAAAAGTGTAAAACATGTTAAATAATCTTACATTTACTTCATTTTATGCAAACAATTGCGTAGAAAAAGGTTTTTCGGATTTTTTTTATAAGAGAATCTATAATATTTTAAAAATAAATAGTTTTAAATATTTATCAATGAACGCAAGGTTCTTGTATTTTTAGATTAGTTACTGAGATGGTGGTGTTTTACAAATTGGTGGCGCTGTCGCTACATATTTCTTGCGGGATTTTGAAAAAAATACTAAACAAAATAAATAAAAGCATAAGAAAGTATATTTATATTAGTTTAAAAAAGGAAACAACACTTTTGAAAATCCTCAACTAAGTACACAACTATTTTTCTTTCTTTAAAAATAACCCTGTTGTTAAAAACTCAATTTTGAAAATCATAACCAAAATGGCGTTTCAACGTGTAACGTCCCACGTATAAAATGAAAATGTGGCAACCTTGCTGCTGGCTGTTTAGTGTGTGGCCGGAAAGAAAATACACCGGCAATTATTGGTTAAATAAAAATTCCTTGAACGCTAAAATGGTTTCGTATTTAGCTTATTTTTGTTTACTTTTTACTCTATCGAACGCTAATTTAGTGCGATCAAAAGGATCGGCAGTAGAACCGCTCAATGAGGATAATTGGGATCGGATGTTAACAGGAGAATGGATGGTGGAATTGTAAGTGGAAAAAGTCGAAATAATTATATACTCGGCTTTGCAAATTTCTTTTAAGACCCTTTTTTAAAATATTGCATTTTAATTCCCTGATGTTCCTACTCAAAAAATTTTGAAAAAGAAGGTATAACGTTAGGTTATAGGGCAATCAAGGACGTTTGTGTTATTTTTCCACGTTGTAGACAGGTACTAAATATTACCTGGTTATCTGCATTGGACATCTAGGAACTTAAGTCCTGTTTATATAAAGTTTGCTATTTTGTGATATAAACTCTGAAATTGTAGATTTTTATCAACAAATTTTGTAGCACTTTGTTTTCGAAGTTCTCGTGGACTCAGGGGATTTTTTTATAATAAAAGAGTACCTTTTGCAGCTATGCACCCTGGTGTCCAGCATGCAAGTCTCTTGAGCCAATTTGGGAAAATTTGGCATCCCGAAAAAAAGATCTGAATATTAATGTGGGAAAGGTGGATGTTACTGATGCCCCAGGTCTCAGCGGACGTTTTATGGTGACAGCTCTTCCTACAATCTACCAGTGAGTATTTTCAACCTTTTATTATTATTATCATTATATTATCATTATTATTATTGTATTATCGTCATTATTATTATTATTATTATTATTATTATTATTATTATTATTATCATCATTATTATTTCATTATTGTTGTTTAAATTCTTTGAATATTTAACATAATTCACGCTAATTATTTTGCAGTGTTAAAGATGGAGTGTTTCGTCAATACAAAAGCCCAAGAGATAAAGATTCACTCATAGAATTCGTAGCTGAAAAAACATGGAAGAAAATAGAACCAATTTCAAGTTGGAAGAGTCCAACTTCCATTCAAATGTCGATTATAAGCCAGTTTTTCCGCATGTCTCAAGTTTTGAGAGTAAATATCAACCTTTCGTAATTTATTTTTCATTAATCTTTAATCTATAGATTTAATTTACATTTTTTGATCGACAATTTATTATTTTTCAAATGCCAATTTATTTTTAAATCGTTTTTAATCGCTAATTTATTATTCTTCAATCTTTTTAATCAACCTTCTTAAATCTATTTTTTAAAAACCAACTTTTGGAATTAATTTTCATAATTCAATTTTTTTTATCTTCAGTCATTATTATTGTTTTTTTGTAGATTAATAATTATATCTATTTAATAATAGGGATAATGTTAATGGAATAAAATTATTTAATAATTGATATTAATTATTGTAATGTAAATTTATCTCTTGAATTTGACGAAAATTTATTTGTTTAGGGAGTCCATAATAAGCTGATGGAAGATTTTGGAATGCCGACGTGGGGGACTTATCTTATTTTTGCAATTGCTACGATTGTCTTAGGCGCTGTTATCGGACTTGTAAGTCGTTTAAAATTAGGTTCCAAATATGAAATTAATAATTATTACGATCGCTGTTCTTAATAATAATAACAACATAGGTTTAATAAATAATAATTATAATTATTTATTCTAGAATATTATTGATTATTTTAGAGTATTATTTATTATTCTAGAATATTATTTATTATTCTAGAGCATTATTTATTATTCTAGAATATTATTTATTATTCTAGAGTATTATTTATTATTCTAGAATATTATTTATTATTCTAGAATATTCTTATTATTTATCATTCCAGAATGTTTATTGAATAAGCTTTCCTCATATTCCCAACTGTTTTTAAATAGTTAACATTTCATCGTCACGAACATTAAAATACAACAAATTGTTTCAGATTATTGTGTGCCTTATTGACTTCATCTACCCACCGAAAGATATGCATTCTAATTGCAAAAAGAAGACCAAAAATGGATCAGGAGACTCGTTGCAAGGAAAGACATCTGGAGATGAGGAGCTGGTGGAAAATGTTAAAGATGATCTTGTAGATGAGGAGGGAAGTGAGTCGGAAGAATCAGAGGGCGACAAAGACTCAAAATCGAACCCCAGTAGTCCTAATGTCCGTAAACGTAAACCACGAAAAGCTGATTAAGGTTCATGAATGTCGAGTCGCTCTGAACAATAAATTCTGAAAAGAGTTGTGTCTGTTAAATTAATTCGTAAAAGAAAGTGGTCAGAAATTGACGCTGGTTGTTTTACCAGAGAGAATACACGAAACTTGCAAAGACTGGCAGAAAGTTGAGCGCACAAACAAGGTTTCAGAGCATTTCCTGGTGACGTTGAGATTGTAACTTTCATTATCGGGTGATAATCGTTACTCGACATTTTATCTTCTTTGTCCAATTGAAAAGACTGGATAGCATTTAAATTTTTTACTCCTTTAGATTTTGTTTTAGACTCTCAGAATTCTCTCTAGATTTTTTAAAAACTCTTCACCTTGTACAAAATCCAGGTTTCGGTTTCATTAGAATTATGAGATTCTTTAATTTTAATTGTTTATCAGAACAATTGTAATCTTATAATTGTTTATTGGAACAATTATAATCTTATAATTGTTTTTGGAACAATTATAATCTTATAATTGTTTATCAATTATAAGATTCTTCTGTAATCTTGTAATTTAATAATTCTTGACCTGAAAATTTTAAAGTTCAATTTCCTTTCTGCACTATTAAATGAAAATCACGAATTAGTTCATTGTTTAAGAATTGAATTGAACAAGAAAGTAGTGCCTTGGGGTTTATGTGTTTTGTTTTCTATTTTAATCACGCTATTTAACATGTTTTTCAGTTGAAAATATAAAATTTCTATAATCTTAAAACCACTTTAGTGCAGAAATTTTTAAAAAGTAAATTAACGATATTAAGAAATAATTATTTATAAATGACAACATCTTTTCCATTTTCAAGTTAAAATAAAAAGCTTATTAAATTTTAAACGAAAAACAGAACTTGTTTATGAATTGCAAATTTTAAAATTCGTTTTAATTTTTAATAATCTTTTTATCAAAATGCAAATTTGAAATCGTAATTAAAATATAAATAAAAACGATCGGTGTGTCGTGCATTCCTTATTTACTTAGTATATTTTTATTTCGTTTACAAATTGTTATCGTTTTTCAGTTTTGTTAACTAAAAGATAATGTATTTATGTTTTATTCAACAGAATTGAACATTAATTCTACCAAGAATTAAAATAAATAAAAAAGTAAATCTATAAATTAAATAACTAAAAGTATGAAAAGAATTGTAAATTCCGTGATGTCATTTACAAACAATTTTTTTATTACATTTTAATACATTTTTATGATATAATTGAATAAACCTAAACGAGTGTTGGTGTAAATAAACGTTTGTACACTCGTACAATAATCATTTGTATAACAACTCAGCCTAAAAATTTTTGCTAATTTTGCTCTTTATTAATTTTATATAGTGTGTGTTATATTAATTAAGTCTTCCGCATTCTATCGCACAATTAATTAAGCTTGAATGTCTCGAAAATTTGTGATTGATTTAGTAAGCAATTTTTTTGTAAAACAATTTTTTATCTCAGGGATCAAATGCATAAACGTAAGGTAATTTGTAAGCTGATAATTCATTAGATTTTACACGCGAATCTTAAATATTACGAACAAAGTCAAAAAGAAAGATAAATAAGGTTTATTTTCGAATACACAGAAAATAATAGTCTTTATAGTATAGTTTGTTACTAAGTCAATCACGTGTTTGTTTTATTCATCGTTTATCATATTCCTTCAGTGACATTCCTATTTTTCAAGTAAAAATACTTATTTATTTTAGCAAACTAATGTATTATAACATTTTGTGCAAAGTGATAATAAATTCAGACTTCCTAATAATTAAAACTGTTTGTATTTTCTAAAATTTCCAATTTTGTTATATAATTCTTTAGTGGTACATTTATGTACTTATTTTGTTCAATATATTAAGTAATTTATTCTATTCTATTTATTTTATTTATTACTTTTTTTGCAAAAAGGTGATAAAATTAGTTTTTATATGTTAATGTTTGAATTTCTTTTATCTATGTATTTATTTTATTTATTACTTCTTTGCTGATGAAATTAGTTTTCTGGATTCTAATTTTCAAATATCGTGATATTTGACTTTAAAAAATTATAACTTACCGCGAAATTTGAATTTTTAAGCAGTAAAGTTTGAAGTATTTTATTTATAATTTTTAATTAAGAGGTTTATAGCACATTTACAATATTCTGTAATATTATATTTATAACTTATATTTATAAGAAAATTAACTTGAATTACACGCCCAATAATGTTTTTATATGCAAATAAATTGTAGAAATAAAAAATTCCCACTGTGCGTAACCCTTTCTATATTGTTTCATTCTATGCCTTAAATTTCCCTATAGGCATGGAATAAAATAATATAGAAAGTGACTCGCAAAGTTGAAATTTCTTTAGTAATGGTCTCTCTACAATGGACTGACATTGATGCCGATGCAATGCAATCATTCTGTCCTTTATAATTCTATAAGAAAGACAAGAACAGAATGATCTCATCGACATTAATGTCAGTCCATTGTAGAGACCATACGTCGACTGTACTAAACCAGGACAGTTGCTCATCTAATTGTAATTAAATCTATGGATTATAAAAGCGATTGCGACGTCACAAGTGGTCACGAGACGTAACACGTGTTAGGTTGAATATATGTAGTTTCTTTATTTTAGAAAATCGGAGTAGAAGTTATTTTAATTCTCAAGATCAAGCTTCGTCATTAAAAGTAAGAATAATTAATTAAGTATAATTTTTCAATAATAAAATGCACGATTTCGTCCAAAAAACTGCATCTTGAATGTGTTTTATTGAAGGGAAAATTGAGGTTGCGATATTTCAGTATTCGCGCAAGGCACTTCGCAAGAATGAGCTGGCAAAATTCTGACCAGTGTTTTTTTTTAGAATTTAGCTTCAAAATAACTCGGCATATTTATCTTATCGTTCATTCCCTTATTAAATACGTTGATAACTCCAAAATTACTGCAAGTATCGCTCTGATATGCTCCAGATTTCCCTAACCTAGCTGATATCACACCATAACCTCATTTGTGATGAAACAACATATTGTTATCGGGAAACATTAGTAAATTCTAATTTAACTTTTCAATAGTCAGTTTTGAATCATTTGAAAGTGCACTAATCCCAGAGAAGTGTTGTCTTGTGAGTAATGTTTTGAATTTAAAAAACAAAATCAATGAAAGTAAACAGATTGCGACTTACAGTGATTTATCGTTGTATTATATTTCATCACTCTTAAATATAATTATTTTAAAAAATACGTGCCAATTATCATGTTTTCAAATACTTGTATTTCTCTTACAAATTGTGCGTAGTTAAGTGTAATACGATAGAGGTCAAGATAACTGAAAGCTTGCAGAGACTAGTTTTATTATAGTAGAATAAAAAAGTTGTAAATCAATTCGTTTTCAAGTGGACAAAATTCACTTTCTGTTTTTACATTCTCATCAATAATGAGAAAGTATTTTATTCGTTTTATTGACGTTCTTTTTAATGTTTTGAAATGAAAGAAACAAAAGGCTTTATCTTTGTGTAATTAGTCCATGATTCATCATCTCTGTACATAAATTAACGTCAATGTTTAATTTAACAACGAATCGTTATATTTGTGGTGTAAAAATATGTGTGTTCTAATTTATGTTTATAAGTTTTGTTAATAATGAGAATATCAATCATTTCGAATCAATGGTTAATGAAAAAGAAAAAAAAACTTTACTAGTGTTTCAACAGCACAGCTGTTCTTATCAGAAACAATTTTCCACAAAACGTAATTGTAGTTATTTACGAAAATAATAATAGATCGAGGCAACAAAAAATCAAGTTTTGTAAGTGTTTATTTAATGATTCTTTAGTTTTTACGTCAAGAGTAAAGACTGTAGTAATATTTGTAGCATTTTAACTTTTTAAAAGTCTTGTTGTTAAATTAAAAAAAAAATTCGGTTGTTAAATTAATATTAAGTTTTAGTTCAATTTAATTTTAAATTTCACGAATTACATAATAAAGAGACGTATTTTTTTACAGATTGAAAGGACGGTGCAAAACTAAATTGTGTAGGCAACTGGTTTTACTGAAACGCAAAAAACATCACCCTCGAAAGTAACTATTAGCCACAAGTTATTTAAATTTGTCCTGAGGCTGCGAAGGTGCAGAAGGGCTCTATGTGCTCCAAATTGGCGATCTTGAGTGATATCCTAGTTTACAAAAACGTGGTTATTGAATACTCTGAAAAGAGTAAATTACGGAAAAATAAATACAGAAGAGGGTGCAGAGAGCAGCATGCGCAACGAGATCACAGCCGCAGTCCTGTTCTTAGTACAGCTGATAGAAAAAAGCGAAAAATTTAGTCCTGATCAATTAGAATGCTTCAGGCGACATTTGGTTGAATTATTGACGGAACGCTTTAGAAATCACTGGTTTCCCGACCAACCCTTCAAGGGCCAAGGATATCGTTGTATACGTGTTAATGGCAACAATCGTAGAGATGAAACTTTAGAGAGTGCTGCAACCGCTGCTGGAGTCAAATACGAAGATCTTACTTTACCAATAGAATTAACGCTCTGGGTCGATCCTAATGAAGTCTGCTGTCGTTTTGGAGAAAGCAAAGGTTCTTTCTGTACGCTTGCTTCCTTCGATGACAAGGAAAACACCATTCCAATCCTCAAATCCAATAAAAAAATTGAGGATAAGGAAGACAAAGAAACAAGTATTCAGGTACGTTTTTTATTTTATTTATTTGTTGTTTCATTTTTAGTGTTATTTCGTTTTGTTTTTTTATTTTATTTTGTAGTTATTTCATTTTATTATTATTTTGTTTGTAGTTATTTTATTGTCATTTCATTTATTTATTTCGTTTTATGATTTCATTTCATGATTATTTTATTTTGTAGTTATTTCATTTTATTGTTATTTTATTTTGTATAGTTATTTCATTTTATTGTTACTTCATTTTGTCGTTATTTTATTTCATTCTTGTTGCACTTTATACATAATGAACAGAATTTAATTACTTTTTTGTTCATTCAACTAAACGGGCATAACCCGTTAACGTACATTAAAACAAAGAATTGTTTATAGAAAGCTCAATAATAATTATCAAAAGATCATTTAGGTTCTCAGATTTTTTTACTACATATTTTTAAATTTCTCAGATCTTTTTAAATTTATTAAATTTAACGCAATTCTTCTGATTTTGCTAAAAATTTCTTTCATTTCGATAAAATTTAATTTGTACTTTTCTGAATTTTTCCCAAAGAATTGAAATTTCTGTAAAAATGTATTTAATGTAAAAAACTTGAATCTTTCGCTCCGTGGTTGTGAATTAATAAGCTAAAAATATTAGAGTAATTATCGATAAAAATTATCAGTAATAAATATCAATAAGAATAATCGATAATAGAATTATAATCAATCAAAATTATCAATAATAAATAATCAATCATAATTTGACTCGGTCATGTGAGGGTTCTTGTACCTGCCTCCGTAGGGTGCCTTGACAGGAAACCCTAGTTAGGGTTCATTTCGAAATTCAAACTCGACCCTCACAGTGGGAGGTCTAGTACCTTCAAATTTTGCAAATGTTTCAGTTATTTCCCAATTTTTCTGTAATTATTTTAAATATATTTTTTTTAAATCTTGCTGTCTTTTAAATATTTTTTTTTTATTTTTTTGCACTAAATATTTTTACACTAAATCTTTCTGTCTGAATCTTTTTTTCTTCTAAGCCTTGTTTTCATACATCTGTTTTCCTTTTTCTAAATATTTGTTTATTCTTCAAAATCTTTTTTCTTCTAAACTTTGTTTTTCGAAATCTTTTCTTCTTTTTCTAAATCTTTTCTTTTAAATCTTTTTAAGCAGTTCCTGACTTTTTCTTTCACTGCATATTTTCAAAGGGAAATTTTTAATTTTAATTTAGAAGAGTTTAAGATGAAAATCTTCAATTTTTTAGGCCTTAACGACTTTATTTTTTAATTTCATTTTAATGTAGCATTTTTGTCGTGATTGTTTATTAAACTATAGAGATGTTCTTAATATATTTTTTTATAAACATTTTCTCTTTATTTGCAGAAATACTTGAAATAAATAAATAAACTACTTCCTTGAAATAGAAACAAGGTTTTCGAAAAATAATTTAAAAATTATTCGATAAATTTTTAAAGAATCATTAATTATGACTGTGTTGTGTGAATTAAAAAAAATTAGAATCGTATTATTCCTATATCCTTGTAATTTATAATTATAATATATGAAAAATTTCCAAATTTTATTGTTTGTTTCGATTTGTTTATTCATATTTTTGTATATTTATAATTCTTCATTGTTTCGATTTCTTTATTTACAATTTTGTAACGATGCCTCGTTGTTTCGATTCTTTAACAATTTTAAAATAAAGTCTTAAGGAATTTATTTTTTTAAATAACGTCTAAAAATTTATTTTTTAAAATAACGGCTAAAAATTAATTTTTTTTAGCTTAAACAAAAAGGCCTAAAAATTTAAGATTTTCCTTTACATTCTTTTAAATTAAAAATTCAGAAAGAAAGGCTATTGAGATTTTTAATTTTCGTATTTTTCTATTGCTATTACTATTATTAGTAATTATTATTATTTACTAATGCTATTACTATATACTAATGCGGCTTTAATTTTTTATAGAAACGTCCGTCGACTCCAACTTCAGAACAACAATCAAAATCAAAACCTCTGAGTTCAACAAACCAAAATCAACAACAGCATTCTAACGGCGGTACAGGTAGGAAACGTAATGTAAACAGCCCAAGACTACATTTAAATAGAAATCGTTCATGGTTTAATCACTCTTTTAATATGGGCTATGGTCCACATCCAATGAATCAGCCCTGGTACAATATTATGCCCCCACATTTTTTGGGTGGCCCGTCTCCTCCTCCGTTTATGGGCCACCGAGGAAATAAATGGGCGCCACCTTCTTATCCCACAGGACCTGCCCGATTTCATCATTGGTCACCCAAAGCCACTCTCAAAGTTTAAATTATGTTAACGACCCTCTATTGAAATCTGTTCCTAATAAAAATCGCACATCGCCCGTTCGACGAATTTTAATAGATTAGAATTTACTGAAAATGTCTCATTGAATGAATCACTTTGGTCAAGAGAGCGACAACTTGACGTATTTGACGGCTTTGTTTCATCAAATCCGATTGAAAGTTAATTGTTAATTAATCATTGGTCGATTAACGAATTAATCGACGATTAGATTTTAGTCGAAATTGGTGAGGCTGGCTATTGAATTTTTCTCCAGTTTACATTTAAAAACGATTCAATTCATCAATGTGTACGGTACATTAGATCAATTTCTCACTAGCTGTTTAATAAATCAACAGATTTAAACAATTCATGAAATCTGTGAATTTTTATGTAAAAATATTCGAGATTAATTAAAATTTTATTGAAGTATCATTGAAATTTACGTGATTCTTATAAAATAATGGAAATTTGAATGAGTGTAAATTACATTTTAAAACTACTTTGTAATCTAAATTGTAATCTATATGAAAATCTAAATTGTAATCTGTATGAAAATCTAAATTATTATCTGTATTATTAAAATCCAAATTATAATCTATATGATTAAGATCTAAATGATGATTTACATGATTCAAATTTACATGATAATTTACATATGATTGCAATTTTTGATTAACATTTTTAATTAAAAGTTTTGATTCAAATTTATAATAGAGATTTATGGATTGAAATTTGTTATTGAAATTTTTGATAGAAATTTATGATTGAAATTTATGATATAAATTTATAATTGAAATTTATGACAGAAATTTATAATTGAAATTTATAATTGAAGTTGAAATGATGAAATGAAACATTTTTGATTGAAATTATGTGATGAAACGCATTCTGATTATGAAACAGTTCGTTTTGTCAAGGACGTAAAATTAAAAATTAGGTCCAGATTTCTCTACTTTTATAATAAAGCAATAACAATTAACGATCAATTATCTGCAGAGGCAGCCTTCTTAAAATTATAACTAAATCTTTATAATATTTAATGATGATTACTATGTATTGTTGTATGTTACATATAGTGTTGCATGGAATACAAATTTATTTAACTCCGAATGCAAAGTTGCTTATAAGCATTGCATTAGTGCTGTAGAGTTTATTATTGTTACATATATTTAAAAAGAATTGAAAACGTTTTATTTACTATGTTGAATCAATTTTAAAAGCAGCGAGCTTCTCTCAAATCATATTTTAATCAAAATTAAAATTAATTTTAATCACAATGAAGATCGGTTTGTAGTTAAAATGATCTCTTTCAGTCAAAATGAAAATTAATTTTAGTCAGAACGTAGATTGATTTTAGTTAAAATAAGGATCTCTTTTAGTCAAAATGAAAACTAGTTTTTGTTACAATAAAATTAGGTTTTGTTTTAAATAACAATTAGTGCTATTTTATATAAGAATTAGTTTTGTTTTAAATAAAAATTGGTTTTGTTTTAAATAAAAATTAGTTTTGTCTTAAATAAAAATTAGTTTTGTTTTAAATAAAAATTAGTTTTGGTTACAATAGAAAATAGTTTTGGTTACAATAAAAAGTAGCTTTGTTTTAAATAAAAGCTAGTTTCGTTTTAAATAAAAGTTAGTTTTAGTTACAATAAAAATATATGTTGGTTACAATAAAAATTAGTTTTGGTTAAAATGAAGATTAATTTTGGTTAAAATGAAAATTAGATTTGGGTCAAATGAATGTTTTAGTAAAAATAATGATTGTTTGTTAAAATGAGAATCAGTTGTGGTTCACATAAGGACCGGTTTTAGTCAAAATAAGGATCAAGTTTAGTCAATATAAGCATAATTTTTAGTCAAAGTAAAGATTTATTTTTCGAAATTAAATAGTTTATTCGAGTTTTAATATTGTGCAATTTCTCCACCGAACTTCGGTTTTTTTTATAATTATATAGCTTTATGAATTGTTAAATTTGAATTAAATTTTAATTGAATTAGAAAAATATAAAATGAATTTTAATTGCTTCGAGCAAATATAAAATGAATTTTAGTAAACATAAAATGAATTTTAATTGCATAGAGCAAATATAAAATGAATTTTAATTGCATTGAGAAAATATAGAATGGATTTTAATTGTATTGAGAAATTTAGAAATAATAAATTTTACTTGTTCTAAATTTAAAAACAAAATGAAATTTAAATCTGTCGAATTCAACTGTAAAAATACACGTTCAAATTCTTGTTAGATTTATTTCTATTTTACTCTAATGTTTTTCATGCCCACTTGAAGCTTCTAGGAGTTATAAGCTCTCTTTTTGCTAATTGATGTATTGTTCTTTTTTTAAAAAAATATTTAACTAAAAGGCTTGTGTTGTGCAACGGGTTATTATTGTCGAGAAAAAACAAAGAAATTTCTCCTTTTGTACAAAAGCCTGTTGCGTTACGATTATATCGTAAAAAAGTACTAATTGCTTGTTAGAAATGATATGCATTTCCTTAAATTGTGCAAGGATATTGCGAACTCGTAACAGCTTTGTATTAAGTTTGTAATCGACTGATTAATCTTAGTGATTTACGTGATCCTTTGCCAGAATATTTTAGCTTTTTGTTTTTATATTACGCTATATTTGTTATTAGTCAGAATTATAATCGCCTTTTCGTTATTATTCAGAAATTGTATTCGCTTTCTCAGAATTATAATCGCTTTCTCGTTATTCTGAATTATAATCGATTTCTCGTTACATATTATAAATCGCCTTTTCGTTATTATATAATTCGAGTGCGACGCAAGCTTTAATTGTAAAAATGTCTTTTCTTCTAAACAAAAAAAAAATATTTGTAAGCACTCAAGATTCACGCTGCAACTAAAGAATCGTAGGATCAATATTTGTATATAACACTCTTATATTGTAAATATTCACAAAATGCAATTCATTATATTGACGAAGCGAATTTAACGTTCATTGTATCAGTCGATAAGTTTCATCTTTTTTCTCTTATCCGATAAATATTTAACGTTAGACTGTTTAATAAAACGTAAGCTTGGGCCATGATAATTCCTTTTGAAAAGAGGATGATATAGATCTCAATAGATCGCTACATTTGATAAATCAATTTTTAATAGAGCCTTTATTATTAAATCGACTTGCAAAGTTCGAGATAACGCTAATTTATACAAGAAATTATTTTCTTTTCCCTTTTTTCTCGCTTACGGGATTATTATCCAGGCCCCATTGTGTGTAATAAATCTCTCAAACTACGTAAATTGTAAAGTATGTTATATTATAAAATTATATATTATAAAGTGTTCATTATATTAACCGTAACGTTCAGTCTGTCAGACTACAGGAAAACTCGATTAGCTCTTACACATTTACTCGTATCTTTACATTGTACTGGCTTTACATAAATATTCCATTACTGGAATATTCAATTACTGGAATAAGTATTTCACGACTGGAATAAAAGTATTTTACTACTGGAATAAATATTTTACTACTGGAATAAATATTCCACTACTGGGGTAAATATTTCGCTACTAGAATAAATATTCCACTATTAGAATAAATAATTCAATGCTGAAATAAATATTTCACTGCTAGAATAAATATTTCACTACTGGAGTAAATATTTTAGTACTGGAATAAATATTTCACTACTGGAGTAAATATTTCACTACTGGAATAAATTATTCACTGCTGAAATAAATATTTCACTACTGAAGTAAATAATTCACTGATGGAATAAATATTCCACTACTGGAATAGATAAATATTTCGTGATTAATAGTGTTTATTTTATTATCAACATCTATTCCAGTAATGGTTGTTTTGCATTTTTAGTATCCAATCGGAAACTTTACATTTGTTTTTAAATGCGAATTGTAGTTATTTTGTAATATAAACTTCTGCGTTTTATATTTAAAGAAACGTTGTTTGACAACTTTTTAGGGATCCCATACTTCTGAAATGAAAATTGAAAAATGTTGCAATCAAAATATTTAATTAATATTTTAATGTCCGTATATTTGTTGCTTAAAATGTTAATGACCTTCGCAGGCAGGAAAAAGTAAATATAAACATTCTGACGTTTCGCGATTTCTCCGAAAGCAAATCGATCTAGCAAAATTTTTCAAAATTACAAAATCAAACGTCAGGGTGTTAATTTTACAATTTTACAAAAATTACAATGTTACAAAAATAGAAAAAGAACGTTTAGCAAAAGGAACGAAAGTTTTTTGTAAATAAAAAGTGTCAATTCTTTTTTTCTGCCAAGGTCAGTAATTATTATTATTGTAAATTAATTTCCGGCTGTAATCAAAAACATTTTTATTCAGTGTAATTATTCAAATTAAATTTAGTTTATATTAGATTTAGTTAAATTTAATGAACAATTTTAAAGATATTAATGTTTTGCGAATTTTGTCATAATGAACATTTGCATTTATTTCTTTGCTATTGTTTCCATTGAAGAAGTATGAAACATTCGACGTAAAATTGCAAGAACTTAAATACGAAAGTAATTTAACAATATTAAAATAGGTGAATATTGGACCAAGAAATTTTCATCAGTCTTTGGAATAAACTTTTTATTAGCAACTTTTTAAAATATTAATTTTTAAAAAAAGAAGTACAGTTTAAAATTAACCGGGCCAATGTTCATTTTTTGCGTTTTAAGCGAGAAAAGTACTTACAAACGTAGAATATAAATAAATCGAAACTTAACGGATTGCTCAATAATAGCTGATTGGTATGTTATTGATTATTATCGTACTCGTAGCGCTACAACCGTTATTTCAGTATTGATTAATGACTCGAGAAGAAAACAATACATAACAATCATATTTCTATTGTACTTTAATAATGCTCCAAATACGACACGTGGGAACACTTTTTAATTTAGAAGCGACTGGTTAATACCAAAGTTTTGAGTCTTATATATGTGAAATGAGTTTGTGAAAATTAAAGTTCAAGTGTGTTGAAAATACCAGAATGCATGAGATCCCTAGTTTAAGTAAATCAAATTAGAATTTTAATTATTATAATAGTCGAAAAACGTCGCTCTGCGCCGCAAATTTAGTGTTATATTTATATTTGTACATTTTCTTCAGGAGTTTGACTTTTATTTTTATTGATTTGCGAATTATTTGAAAATCAAATTCAATCAACGGTACAAAATAAAATTGAAACCAAATCAAATTCAATTAACGGTTTACAAAATGAAATTGAATGGTGAAAAATGAAATTGAATCTACGGTAAAAATGTAATGAAATTAACAAAACGAAATCAAATTGAATCAGCGGTAGAAAATGAAATTGAATAAAAAAAAATGGAATTGAATAAAAAAGTGAAATTGAATAGAAAAAAATGAAATTGAATCGAAAAAATGAAATTGAATAGAAAAAATTGAATCAATGATCAGAATTAAAATTGAATTAACGGAACAAAATCAAATAGAATCAACAGTACAAAATGAAATTGAATCAACGAAATCAAATGTAATTATTATTGTTTAAAATTGTATTGAAAAATGCGTGTTTTTGGGTTTGTTAAAATTTGTTTGCTATAAATGTAGAGGCGACAAGTAAATGGTGTATTCTGTCGATTGTGAAAAATTGCTGCGTGCATGTGACGTAAAGCAAGATTGCATTCGGACATGTCGTTTTACTTATAAAAATATCTTTATATGTAATTATAATTAGAGTTGAGAAAGAAATTGGATCGACAAACTCCTGCTTAGTTATTGAAATAATAATTGTCTGGATATTTAGACACGGATTAATTGCATTTTCAAAGAGAACTGAGCTTATTTAATAAATCGACAAATTATATTGCGTGATAATATAAAATATAAACGTTCTTTGCTAGCATGTATCATATGTAAAATATAAATTTTGAATTCCGCCAATTTCAAAATCGAGGATAGCTGGCATCGAATTAGTTTATTTGTAAATTGTGAATTGTATTTTTTCCTCTCTTTTTTTTGTATTTTTTTTTTGCCTTCGAATGGATGAATCTACGAGCTTTTACCAATCGAATGTTGATAAAAAAAATTTATATATAGTCTACCGGCTCACGACTGTAAGTCTATTAACAAGAGCATTCTTTTCTCTTTTTATTAATTTTGTTTAAGAAATAACAAATTACTGTAAACTGGTGTTCAATGGAAATTTATATAGGGTTGTATGACCATGTTTTTTGTTACCTTCTTAAAAAATGAATATTATGTACTTTTTATGTTTATGTATAGTGATGCAAGGGTAGTGCAAATAGAGATTTTAACATCGTTATTGTAATGATTATTTATCGTTTAATTATAAATGGATTATTAGAATTTTGATTGTGGGATTGTGAACTGTTGCGAAATAGTGCAAACGAAAATCAGTTTATTGTATGCCTACTAGAATATCGTATTATCGTTGTACTAATTGTTCGGATAGAAAATTTACACGGCGGATTATGCATAATAACACCTTTTTTTCTTATGAGAACTCTTATCTTTCACTTCTTTTTTTCTTGTTTTTGTTTTTAATTAATTATTAAAATTATATATCGAACTCTGTACAATTTTTGAAAATGGACTACAATGTTGCTAAGCATACTTAGACTCGATTTCATAGGTACTATACATTGTTATTATTGTTGCATTAAAGCTAATAACATTTTACAACTACACACAGGTATAATCAAATTATCAAACCAATAAATTGTTTTGCAAATTGAACTCTTCTTTTCTTATTTTTCATCAATTTTTTATATAATTGATAAAATTGTTTATAATTGAAAACATTATTTATAATTATATAATTGAAAGCATTATTTATAATTGTAAGCATTATTTATAATTGAAAACATTATTCATAATTGAAAACATTATTTATAATTGAAAACATTATTTATAGTGGAAATAAATTTTTATAGATGGAAACATTTTTTATAAATGAAAGAATTAAAATTGATTAAAAAAGAATAGAAATGAAGTTAATTTTTACTTTTTTAGAATTTGGTAAAGAAAATTGTATTTATAAAAATATTTAATTGATTAAAATGTTAAAAAATAGCTAAATTATTTATATTTATTAAAGTTCAAATGAATTGTATTCGTATAAAACTATTTCACAAAGCAAAATGTTGAATTGAAAATAATGCATTCTTTAATAAGAACAATTTTTTAGTTAAAGGTAGATTAAAAAATAAATTGTGAAATTATATATAAATTTAAAGAATAAAAAAATAAACATCTTGCACAGCGCAGTTGATGTCCAGAATTTTGTCAGTTTTCAATTTTCCAAATAATAAATAATATCAATTGGATAAATATGTACAAATTTATATTAAAATCGAAGTAGAATTATAAAAAAGATTAATGTTATTAAAAAAAAATGGAATAGCAATTCAATTGAATATTATAAAAAGAATTAATGTTATTAAAACAATTGAATAGTAATACAATTGAATATTATATAAAGAAATAATGTTAATAATACAATTGAATATTATAAAAAGAAATGATGTTAATGAAACAATTGATTATTAATTCAATTTTAATGCAATTCAGTATGAAATAATTCAATTATATTTTTAATTTATAATAAAAGGCTTTTTGTCCAAAAAATATTTGAATTTCGACCGCGGCCTGATCCGTTTTTCACGCAGCGAATCAGAAGTTCCCATTTACTTGATTATAAATTTCATTGGTGGACTATGTAGGTTAGCATACTTGATAGTATCGGACATGTAATCGTCAACCAATCAGAATAATCAGTTGAATCGAGTTTGAAAATCCTGACGTTCTTATTGGCTCGATTGGCCGCCAAATTTCTGCTTCGACTGCTGCTGCATTCATGCAAGTATTTTCAAGAAAAGGGTGTTGTGCATAAAAGTTGATTGAATAATTTTCGATTTCTTTTTGTATGTTTGTTTAAATAAAAGTAGAATCATGTTTATTACAAAAGTATTATTAAACTCTTCGAAGAAAAAGAGCAAGTGAGTACTATTTTTCGCTTCTTTCTTATTAACTATTGTAAGGTTATGTCATGATTGATTCTTTTGACTTTATATTTTTTACATGTTGATTTACATTGTTGATTGTTAATTTTGTGTGTCATTGTTGATTGATAATTTGTCTGGTTGTATTAATAATTCAATTTCCTTTTCCAGATACCTATTAGTTACGATACAAAGCATGGTGAGCGGACACAGAATAAACCTCGTACGACCAAGGGAACAAGAAAAATTTGAATTCATAAAATTTGATCCGTGGAGTAAGTATGAATTTATTCATTTATTCTATTTTCAAAACTTGGCTTATAATTCGATGTACGCTGATTATTAAAAAGCATTTTGCTTACGAATTCTGCAAAGGAAATGAAATCAATTTCGTTAATTGGTTAACAAATCCGCAAAATTAGTAAAATAGTTTTGTTAATTGAGAATTCTGTTTTCAGTTCAAAAAATGGCTTACTACAAGGAGGTTAGAAAATTACATGCAGTGTAAGGTAGAAAGTCAGTAGTTTATTTTTCAAAATGTTGGCTAATTGTCTGCGTTATAATTCTTTTTTTAAAAACAAAACAGAACTCGACCCACTTCTAAAATTTCATAATTCACTAGACGAACTTAACAACTCAATCTTCGTTGTTATCGACTTTACAACGAAAACTTATTCTTTGTAAGATAGTATAAATTTAATTTAAAAAAAAATAAATATTTAAAAAAAGCATCAAGTAATAGTTTTGCTTAATGAAATTATTCACTTTCGAACAGTTTAGCTGAAAGAAAATAGGAGTTTTCTATTTTCTTAATAAAATGAACCTGTTCTATTTTATCAATAAAATGAGCTTTTTCTATTTTATTAATTAAATGAGCCTTTTCTATTTTATTAATAAAATAAGCCATTTTAAATTTGATGATTTGACATACAATACAATATTCTATAATCTAAAAAAGCGTTTTTAAAACATTTATATAAATATAGTTTAATAATAATTTATAGGCTTTAATACATTTTGAAGAAAGTAAAGATATTTATTTATAGATAGTCTCATAAATAAAAACAAAGCAAACAAGAAATATAAATAAATAGTAAATTTATTTATTTATTAATACACATATTATAATTATCCACATTCTGCGCGAGTTTCACATCCTTCGCAATCTGGTGTAAAAAGATGACACGTTAAACCTGGTGGACAAATATGTTCCAGACAAGGATCATCATACTGTTTGAAACACAAATCATATGCTGAAAAATTGAAAAAAATGTTACTGGAATGTTATTGAAAAAAACGCCAAAAAATGTATATTTAAAAACAATGGTAAAAATGTAATTTTAAAAATGTTATATTCCAACAATTATAGCTATTCTAACAAGTAATAATTTTAGGAAATTGATATTTTTCTGTAAACGTTTGTAATATTCTTTAAAAGTTTGCAAGTTTAAACCTTTGCAAAGAATTTTTCTTTTAATTTGAAATAAAAAATCAATTAATCTCAAATGAAAAATCGATTAATTTCAAATAGAAATTCAAAGAAAGTAATTCGAAAATTTATGTTTACGTAATACTTTTTATTGCAAATATGATTTATTTTTGGAAGATTTATTTTTTTTATTCTTATTATGTATTAATTTTTGGCCTTATTATTTATTCACCATTCATTTGTCTTATTTAAATATTCTCTGAAATATTGCAAACATTTTGGAAACTGAAATCTTTAGTGTTTATTATTTATTATAATTATTTAATTTTATTTAATTTTTTATTTAACTTTCATTATTTAATTTAATTATTTTTTTAATTTTCCGTATTCAATATTTCATAAAATAAAAAGTGAAACTAACTGCTTATACAAATACTGTTCCTGCAACATCCTCCGCAGCAATTTTCAGAACTTTGGCACTAGAATTAAAATGAATGTATTTTAGCTTTACTTGAGATTGATGTAAAAAAAATGTTTTTAACCATAGACAAAAATGATAATTTTATAAGTGTCTTTTTTTTTGACAAAGAGAGAAAATTGCATGACAATTTAAATTATTTTCTTACGTATTCTCCAGGTGTTTTGCAGTCCTGACCAAAGATTGTTACAAAAAGTAAAAAAACGCAAAAAACTACTTTTTTAACGTGCGACATGTTGGGAGGATTTAATGTCTGTGGACTTTAAATGTTTCTCGACGACTTTATATACCTTGAGGCGATTTAAAATTAAGTGCAACAAATGACTCTTGTTGAAAATTTGGACTTTTAAATAACTATAAAAAACTTGCAACTTATCTTGTTCATTTGGAAATCGTCTAACTTCTTTTTAATAACACAAGCATTTAAATCTTATTTTTAGAAGTTTTTATTTACTTTGAGTTGAAGCTTGAGTTTCTTATTATAGGTACTTTTATAGTCTTGTTCGTAATTATCGTAATTAATGTCAAGGTAGAAGCTTTATCGTGACCGGAACTCAGCAAATAGTTGAAATTGAAAATGGTGCATTTGGACCATGGAAAAGATTAAGATCAATCATTAAATGTTAATTGAAATAGATCAGAAAATGAAAATATTTCATTTAGTTTATATTAATTATTTAATTTAATTTATAATAATGATTTATTCAACTTAATGTACATTAATTACTTATTCGACTTAAGTAATTATTTATTCGACTTAACTATTTATTTATTCAACTTAATTTATGTTAATTATTTATTCAATTTAATTTATGTTAATTATTTATTCAATTTAATTTATATTAATTATTTATTTAAAATAAATTATATTAAATATTTATTTCAACTATTTCAAGTACTTTCGATTTTTACGAAAAATTTGTATTCCAAAGAAATTTTTATTTGCAACGAGCAGGTATTTGTGCTATTTTTTGAAAATTGGATTTGTTGACTATTGAATTTATTTATTTATAATTTTATTGAATTTATGAAGTTAATTAATTTTATGAAGTTTTATGACATTAAAATAAATGTGACGTTAGAAATTATTGAAAGTTTTTATTATCTATTTTAAAATTTAAATTATTTCAATATTCCAGATAATCTAGATTGTCTTCTGTTTGGATTCAAAATTTCTAGTATGATTTAACTCTAACCTTTTTAAAAATTATTTTTATGATATGCAAAAAATTTTTAAGTACATCTTAACTCTAAATCTTCCGCTCATTGCAAATCAGTTTATAAAATCTATCTTGTCAACAGCTGATAGTTCGAATTCTAATGGTTTCAATTCTTTGTATAATTGGTATAACATAAAAGATGCTTTTAAGGATGCAAAAATTGTAAATAAACCCATATTCCTTCTAATACACAAACCATGGTGTCCTTCTTGCAAGAATCTCAAAGAAAAAATTTCAAAATCAGTGAGACTTATCGATCTCAGTAGAAAGTATGCTTTAATTTTTAATTAGATTAAATAAGTAATTAGCTTAGGTTTGCTATAGACTAAAATACTTGCGTTAGTTAATTGAAATTATTATTTTTATTAATTTTAACAATTATAATTGAATAATCATTTACATTAACTTTTATGATTATTTAAGTTAATTTAAGAATAAAAATAAGAAATTATTTAAGTTAGATACTTATTCAATTTTGTTAATTATTTAAGTTAAATTAGAGAATTATTTAATTAAAATTAGTTAATTGTTCAAGTTAAATTAGATAAGTATAAGTAAGTTTGATTAATTATGGTAGAATAGAATTTTTACAAACTATTAAAAAGGCTGTGACTAGACAAGAAACAACTATTTATTTAATTGTATTTTCAAAAAAAATAAATAAATAAAGTACAATAAAATGTAATTTTCTACTTAGTTTCATTATGGTGAACGTGGAAAATTCTGTGGATGAAATAGATAAAAGCAAAAAGTTCTATCCGGATGGAAAATACGTACCGAGGATTCTTTTCTTCGCTCCAAATGGCAAATTAATTAAAGAAGCCTACAATCGAAATCCACAAATTGATCCCCAAAATCGATACTTTTATAAAACTCCTGCGCAAATTATCGACACGATGCTTTTCGTTCTTAGCCTAGATTTTGAAAAAAGAAATTCAAAAGAATAAGAAAATATCGAGCTGAAAAAAATACCTTTTACAAAAATTGTATAAAAAATTTCGAATTAAAAATTTGAAATATTTAGTTTTTATATTTAAAAATATTAAATATATAAATATTTTATGCAATTCTTAGTAGAATGTTATATGCTAAAAATTTACAAAAGTCAAAAATCGCACATTTTTAAACCCTTATCATTATTGATGAGAATGTAAAAAATGTGCACATAATTTTCAAAAACTAAAAAATAAGCAGAAATTTTGAAGATCTAAAAAACGGTGTGATGAAGTTTTGTATACAAAAAATTGTGCGTAGAATTTTTGCGACTTAAAAACATGCGCAGAAACTTTACCAAAAACGAATAATAAAAATTGTAATTTAATAAAAAAAAGGTAGAGATAAAAGAAAAATATTACGAACTAGCAATAATAAGCTCGCTAAAGCGCGCGAGAATTATGTAGGAATTTATTAAATTACTTGAATTGAATTTAAATCAAAGATTTATTTTTATTTGTATATGAAATTTCCATACTTTAATAAAATTACCTTTATTCAATTATTCATTGAAAAATTGTTTATTGTATTTTTGGCAAAAGTAAAAAAATGGATCTTAGAAAAGTTTTAAATGGTTCATTGAAAAATTTTTGTTTGTATTTTAGGCAGAAATAAAAAAATTGCTTATTGAAAATTTTTTTATTGTATTTTTGGCAAAAGTAAAAAAATATTTGTTTGAAAAATTTTTTATTGTATTTTTGGCAAAAGTAAAAAATAATATTTATTACTAATTCTTATGACAATAATTAGAATAATCTAACTCGAAATTGTATCAACTTTTAAATAATTTAATAAAATCAAACATTTTTATAATTGTATTCTGAACCACTAAACGACTAAACCACGTTTAAAGATTTTTGATAAAAAAAGAAATGGTGTTCTAATAAGTACAAACGATTCTTTATTACATTTTTTTACATTCATATTACTTTAAGGCCAAAATAAAAAAACGGCCTTGAAATTATTACATTCCTTATTATAAAAAAATTAATTTGAATTTATTACTTTTTTTTAATACAATGAAATATTCAAATGTTTTAAAAAACGATTGAAAGTAAAAATGACCAACTTCAGGTGTGGACATTCAAAATTAAGAAGATTATTATATATAACTAGCAAATTATACGCGCGCTAAAGCGCGCTAGAATTATGTAGGCAATCTTTAAATTACTTGAATTTAAATCAAAGATTTACTTTTATTTGTAAATCACATTTCTATTCTTTAACAAAAATTACCTTTAAAACTAGACTTGAAACACTAAAATAATCA